>BEHA01000777.1:252803-310426 GCA_002897215.1 Eschscholzia californica subsp. californica
GTAAGGAGGTCAGTCGAAGGCGAAAAGTCGTCCTCGAGCTTAGTGGATAAAACATCTACTAAGTCCCTAGACATGCTAGGGAAGACGTCTGAAGTGTCCCAAAAAGGGTCAACAACCGAGTAGGAGATCACGTGGAAGGTCGAACTAAATTCTAAGGGTAAGGCAATAGGCTCGGGGACCAACTCAAGGTTTGTGGTTTCCTTAGATAAATAATCTGAGTAACTATCCATTATCTCGCTAACAACTATGTCTTCGACACCCTTAAAGGCATCTGGAGCCTCAAAGTTGGTTGTAACACCTTCACTTCTACATAACTCATCCAAGTAATCACAAGTGCTAAAGATTGGAAAGTTAAGCATTGTGTGATTCCCAAGTTTGCTCGTATAGCTATCATCCTGAACATCAAAATCTAGTGTAGTCCTATCATTGTGAGATGACAGTGGTCGAGGGAGAAGGCAATGAGGGTCATCGATCAGTTTATTCTCAAAGGGTATATCAAGAGCTTCTTCGACATTTAACTTAAGACTAGAGTTAGGTGTATTACCCTCACCATCATTCATAGTCTCTTCTTGAGTTTGGGGTGCGCAACCCTCTTCCTCGTCGATGATAGGCTCCGACTCAATTCTATCAACAATATTGAGAATCTGTTCCGTGATTTCTTTTATATCTCGATTGAATCTAGTTTGATACTCTAAAAATGCTTGGAGAGTATCTTCAGACATCTCCTCGTAATAAGGCACAAGAGTATAACTAGACGAAGACTCTCGCGGAACACGGATCATGGGACAATACTCGATCAAATGGTCTAAGCTCGCACAAATAGCACAAACCGAGCTAATGGTCTCCGTGGTCCTCTCTTCACTACCTTCATGTAGATACCTAGACTCGACTCTTTGAGTGGAATCATCGAGTCGGGAATTATCATCACTAAGTGAACCGTTCATATATGCTTGTCGATAGTCACGAAGACTTCGACGTAGTCAATCAATACTAATAGAACTACGGTCCTCATCAAATGAAAAATTCATACATGAAGGTGTGGTCATCCCAAATTCTTGTCGATAGTCTCGAAGACTCTTACGGGGTTGATTACCCTCATGCTCATAATCCCTAAAACCATATCATGACGAGTCTGACCGACTCCATACATTTGTCGATATTCACCCATGGTCATCCTAGGTCGGTTAGGCTCAACTCGCTTATTCCTCTCACTAGTTGGACCATTCCTATATAAGTTTGAGTAGTCCTGATGACTTATAGGTAGTCCACTAGTGTGAGAAATCGTTAGAATAACGTCATCCTCATCATCATCAAATGACCAACTTTCCATGATATCACAATATTCAAGGATGCAACTACACAATCACAAAATGGGAACTAACACTTATAAACTAAA
Source organism: Eschscholzia californica subsp. californica (assembly GCA_002897215.1). Taxonomy (NCBI): domain Eukaryota; kingdom Viridiplantae; phylum Streptophyta; class Magnoliopsida; order Ranunculales; family Papaveraceae; genus Eschscholzia; species Eschscholzia californica. The sequence goes on from BEHA01000777.1 coordinate 254,200, forward strand.
CAATCACACACAAGTTAAAAAAAAAAGATAGAACGCGATACTATCGAATGCTCCTCTCGTTTCGTTAGTCTTTCCGCTTAGCTCATCGATTTCTTCCATTTCCTTCGCATTTATGTCTCTTTTTGGCTCTTTCCGAAAAAACAAAAGTACCTAAAAAAAATAAGATAAGTAAGAAACTACGAAAATAAAAGAAAGTAAAACGTCTAAGTAAGCAAACAACACTAAACTAATGAACAAAACAAGCAAACGATATCCTAACTACTAAACCTATCCCCGGCAGCGGCGCCAAAAACTTGATCCACCCGAAAATGTTGCACACCCAAGCGGGGGTATCAAGTAGTAACCGGTAAAACCAGAGTCGATCCAAGGATAGGAAGGTGATTCGGATAAGGAAGGAGTCTCGTTCGCCGGTCTAGGTATCACAAGCTAAATTAGGCTAAGACGGAAAGAAACAAAGACAACGGGGGATTTTTAGGATTAATTTAAGAGGAAATAAAGAAAACAAATAAAACTACTAAACAATCAAAGTAAAACGGGCGAGAGAGATTCGAGAGAAGAGTCGGAGGAACAAGAGTTGGGAGACGGTAAGACTCGATTCGGCAAAAGTCGATTGAGAAGGATACTTCGATCTACAAGATCGAAGGTGACGAATACTACTAATATATTTGCATGAAAAGGTAATCAACTTCCCCCACATTGACAATCCTAAGCATCAAGTGTCCAACTAAGCATAATCGATCAAACGTCACTAAGCATCGACTATCAAACTTACGGACACTATCTAATGAATTGAAAATGAACAAGTATGACACTAATAAGTATAACACGTCAAACTAAGTATAATCGATCAAAGGTTAGTAAGCATCGACTATAAAACTAAGTACCCATTATCAAACTTATGTCAATAGACGATTAAGATCAAGGCTTCTAATTTATAAAACTAGACGAAGTCAATTAAACTCGCATGGAAACAAATCATAAGTCATTCATCGCATTCAAATCATGTTTCACGAGTATCCGAATACAAGAGTTAGCTAAATTGTTCAATGAACAATAAATGAAAAGAAAATGATGAGAGAATCCCCCTTTTTCGTTGTGCTTCAAGGCTAAGATCGTCAAAAAATATAAGTCTCTAGTTGCAGCCGATCTCCCCTTAGCAAAATTTTGTGTTCCCCAGAGCGACCACCATTATCTTCTCCATTTATCACTAACCTCCACTAAAGCTAAACTCTAGCTTTCTCTCTCTAGCAATTTCTAACCCAAAATCAAATCAAACCACATGAGAAGCTAGCCAAGGATGAGAGGAACAAAAGCCTTAAGGTTTTGGATAAAAAAGGTTGTCGTAAAAGTCATATAAGTCCGGCCAAAGAAGCATGAAATTCCGGGCAAGAACCAAGAAGATCCCGCCAAAAGGCTTAGGTCTGGGCCAAAGGCTTCTTGCGCGCGCTTCCCGAGCTTGCTCCCGTGTTGCAGATGCGTCCCGGAGTGTCGGCCTGAGCTGCAGCAGCCGCATCCCGTGAAAGCTTTCAGTCTCGTCCTTCATTGTTGTTGTGAGAGTCTGCGAGAAGCTCCCGTGAAACGTGTTCCAGCTTCCCGTGGAAGCGTTCCCGTGCCCGAGCTGCTGCTCCGACCAGGCTTTGGCCGGCCTAGCTTGGCCGGTCCCCCTTCACCTTCTCTCTTTTTCTTTCTCTTTCCAAAACCCCTAGGTTCAAGAAACCCTAGAAACTCAAGAACCCTAGCCATTCCTATTTTTTTTTCTCTCTCCCTAACTTGTTGCTTGATTTATCAATGAAGAAGAAGATGAATAGTAACCTCTCTACTACTAAAAGCCTGGGTCAAGACTTAATCAATTTCTTTAGACTTTGTTGACTTGGATCGATAAAGAGAGGGTGCTCATAGAATCTGTCCTTGTCTTGTTCATCCTCTTTTCTTTTGTGGGGTTTGGGCTTGAACTTGGTTTTGATCTAGAAATCAAGAGGTGCCTTCATACTTGATCTCTACAAATCTAATTTCAAGAGGCCACTTTGGCTTGCATCTTCCATAATTTCTCTGCCCGAACTCCGATTCAACTTCCGTTTTTACTGTCGGACTCGTCATTGACTCCACTTGTCGTTTGATTTGCTTGAAATCTTTTTCTCTTGTTTTCGGCACATGAAATGATAGTGATAATTCGCTCTCTTTATTCCAAAGTACATGTTTAACTCCAAAAATGATACCTAACAAGAAAAACACATAAAATATTATTGATAACACTCGAAAAGGACTAATTAGTCTAAGTTAGGCTCTCATAATGTGACATTTTTGTGTCACATCAGGTCCGCATAAGTGAATTCGATACCTCAATCCTGAAACGTGGGCATAGAAGCGTGCCTGATGCTTTACTGAACTTAATCCTGAATCCTATCAAAGATCCCGAAAGAAGGGAACTTCCCCTTACAAAATTTGCAAGATTTAAAACACGATCTATCCTAAATATTGTGTAATAAGGGAATTTTCCTAAATCAAATATACGGGATTGACCCAGAGAGGAATATTAATATCACACAACTACGAAATAGTAATTTTCATACACGGTGGGTCTCAACGGCCTATCAACAGTCATTCAAAGAAGCCTATATAAGTTAATGAAATCGCGTCGAAAAGGCACGATGCTTACATCATGATAACAAGCTAAGTCTTAAGTTTGGCGATCACCAAAAGGTTTAATTCCTAAACTCGGGATCACTCAATACTCAATTGTTTATCTCAATTGTTTCATCTTCTACTATTTCGAGGTGTTTACTGGTGTCGTAGTTTAGATTAATAGTAATTAACTCTTGTATTGTGTTTCGTAGTGTGTGTATTTATATTGGTGACTAATACATGGACAACCAATCTATTATATAAAACGCAAAGTTTTTTGCTGACTGGGACAAACCAAAAGATAAATTTGACCGTCTGTTGCGTTTTCTCTAAAATCTTAGTCATTAGATCCGTTAGGTACCTCAAAAAAATAAAATTTGTTCACCCACTCATTATGTAGGACAAAACCCACCATGAATCCTGACCATTAAAATCTATTAACTCTCATTAAATCTAGGACAAAATCCGTTTGACAAAACTTAATTGCCAAAGGAATGGCAAAAACAAAAAACGCCTCTTTCCTCTCTGTCCCCTCATTCTCTTCAACTTCCGTTACCTCCATCTCTTCCTTTATTTCTCTACATATCTAAACCCCTTCTTCCTCTCAAAACACAGATGTCGAAGAAACGTAAGATGTTTGCGATTTATAGGATGTATAGTTGCAGCAGCGAAAGTGAAAGTGATGAGGTAATGCTTCTATTTCTTGTATATTGAGAATTTCGGTAGTAGTTATTTGGTGTTTGAAGTTTTGTGACCAAACATCTATTATATAAAACACAAACTTTTTTGCTGACTGGGACAAACCAAAAGATAAATCTGACCGTCTGTTGCGTTTTCTCTAAAATCTTAGTCATTAGATCCGTTACCTACCTCAAAAAAATAAAATTTGTTCACCCACTCATTATGTAGGACAAAACCCACCATGAATCCTGACCACTAAAATTATTAACTCTCATTAAATCTAGGACAAAATACGTTTGACAAAACTTAATTGCCAAAGAAATGGCAAAAACAAAAAACGCTTCTTTCCTCTCTGTCCTCTTTGTCCCCTCATTCTCTTCAACTTCCGTTACCTCCATCTCTCCCTTTATCTCTCTACACATCTAAACCCCTTCTTCATCTCAAAGCACAGATGTCGAAGAAACGTAAGATGTTTGCGATTTATAGGATGTATAGTTGCAGCAGCGAAAGTGAAAGTGAAAGTGATGAGGTAATGCTTCTATTTCTTGTATATTGAGAATTTCGGTAGTAGTTATTTGGTGTTTGAAGTTTTGTGACCAAACATCTATTATATAAAACACAAACTTTTTTGCTGACTGGACAAACCAAAAGATAAATCTGACCGTCTGTTGCGTTTTCTCTAAAATCTTAGTCATTAGATCCGTTACCTACCTCAAAAAAATAAAATTTGTTCACCCACTCATTATGTAGGACAAAACCCACCATGAATCCTGACCACTAAAATTATTAACTCTCATTAAATCTAGTCTATTATATAAAACGCAAAGTTTTTTGTTGACCGGGACAAATCGAAAGACAAATCCGATCGTTCGTTGTGTTTTCCATTAAGTTTTGACCATTAGATCTATTACCTACCCTAAAAAATCATAATTGGATCACTCACTGAATGAAACAAAGTAAAAATACCCCATTGCTAATCTACCACCCAATATTTTATCATTTAGTTGTAGCCATTATATTTTTAATCTAGAAACGCCCACACGCTTGATTTCCCTGTAGTAAATACAGGCCATTAAAACAAAATGAATAATACCCATATGCCCCTCCCCACATGCTTGATTTTTAGAGAAACGCTTTATTTTTAAGAGAAATTTTTTTTTTTGTTTAAAGTTTAAGAGAAACTTTTTTTTCTTTCTTTTTGTTTAAAGTTTAAGAGAAACGTTTTTTCTTTCTTTTTGTTTAAAGTTTAAGAGAAACGCTTGATTTCATTTTCTGTTTTCAATCCACCCTAACATCAACCAAAATAGGGCATCCCTCTTTGACGATCAATTACTCCCTTTGGAGCGTTACAAGGATGCAAATCACTTCTTCTCATCTGGTTCCCCAAATCTACAGGAAATCCTTCCTCTCTCTTCAGTTTCATCTTCCTTCGGCAGGACCACGAATACCCTCCGTTCCCAATGTCTTGAATAGGTATGGGTTTACTTAATTGCATATTTGTATGTATATGTTTAAGATTACTCATTTGGTGTTGTTCTTCCAGTTCTATTTCTCATATTTCTATTGGATTTCTTCAAGTAAGTTCTACTTTCATTTTATTCTTTATGAGTTTACTGCATTGCTATGAGTTCAGTTAATTACTCATTGGTATTTACTTAATTGCTATGGGTTTAGGGAATTTCTCATTCTCTTGTTTGTTCAAGTAAGCTTTTTCAATTTAATGAAAGTATTGGAAAAAGTTCATATATGCTTCCTTCCTGTTTGATGAAATGTTTCACCCATCTTTCTAGTAAGCTTTCTCCATTTTGAGTTCACTGAATTTCTCATTTACATATTTGCTAATGCCACTAACTACTTCTGCTTGACAACTATAACCCACTTGAGTTGGTATAGGTTAGTTTTTTATTTTGTTTGCTCACTTGCATTCAACATGCTAACTATAATCTACTAGAATTGGTTTAGATGAATTTTCGGTTTTGTTTGCTCACTTAAATTCACTATGCTAATAGTTTAGGTTTGTTTTTCATTTTGTTTGCTCACTTGAATTCACTATGCCAACTATAATGAACTTGAATTGGTTTAGATGAGTTTTCGATTTTGTTTGCTCACTTGAATTCACTATGCTAATGCAACTAACGAGTACATCTCACATTCTCACTAGAATTATTGGTCACGTATAGCCCTGACCTTAGGATTAGATCGAGTAAAATTAAGTCTCATTTCCTCTTTAAATAAATGTTTCAATGAAAATGAAGAAAATTTCTTAGATTAATATGTATGAAGTAACTCTACTTTTCTTTTCAATCTTCTCCGTTCTTGCGTTGTTTCATCATAATCTCTCTATCATTCTTTGTATGATTCCATCTCTCTCTCAGACTTTTTTTTTTCTTATTGAGTTTCAAAATTGCAAGAGTGGAGCGGCGAAGAATCTATGATATAGTCAATATATCGGAAAATATTGAGGTAAATAATCTTATCTCTTGGATATTGTATGTCATATAGTTATGTTCTCTTCGGTTTCTTAATGAGAAAGGCAAAAATGAGTTTTCTTATATAGGTAATAATTTTTTCTGAAAATTTTACATGATATAAAGTTAGTTTCTTATGGTTGCTTAATGCTTAGATCCTTCCAAGATTTTAAGTTACCAAAAAAGTATTAGCACATTTGTAGCTATTGTATAGGAAGAAGCCTTAAAAGTTTAGAATGTGTGCAGAGCTAGAAAAATAAGTAAACATTGCTTTTATTGTATGATTCTTTGCTTCAGGTTTCCATTGTGGTGTCAATGAGGCATAAGTAGATTTTATTGTCCCTAAACAGTCTTCAATCTTCATGTGCTAAAATTGGTAAGCTTCCTACTTTCCTTCTTCTGTAATTGACAAATTCACATTCATGCATATTTAATATTAAGTGCTGGGTTAAGGAGAGAAGGCAATTTGATGTTCATAATAAATCATGAAAAATCGCATCCTTCAAAATTATCTCCAGCTTAACCACTCACGTGTCTCCTCATAAGATATATCCGTATTCTATTCCTTAATGTTCCCATCCAATTCCTCCAAACCACTCATCTCCCTCTCTTACTTACCGTTACGTTTCACCACCCTCCCCCAAAAATATATCCATAATCCGTTTTTTTACGTTTGTATCATCAGTCTATAATCTTTTACTATAAATCGAGTTATTAATTCCTCCCACGAGTCAGTCATCTCTCTCCTATAATGTCAGTTTTCAGGGATTAATAGGTATTAGATCGATTAGAGCTGTTGTTTGGGCGATTCGAGTTGCGGTTTAGGGGATTTGACAACTCAATCTTCATGAATTTTGAATGGTTGGAACCCTACACTCCTTACCCATGTGCATTGGGGTAAGTGATCAAGCGGGGTAAGTATCAATCTTTTATTAGTACTTCTCATTGCTGTGGTAGGCTATGAATGTTTGAAGGTTATTTCATTTAGATCATTTTTTTTTAATATTTGGTTTCTTTCGACGTGTTTTCTAACAGGGTGTTACGAAGAGGTGAAGTTCTTGTTGTATCATTATTTATTTATGTTTCTTCGTAGTCGTATTTACATATGAGTTTAACCGTGCCGGAGACACGGGATTTACATTAGTTATCTTATATGGACAACTATTTTTCGGCCCGATACAATCCACTATGTTTGACTTTATTGACTTTGATTTCATAAGGGAACAGCTCTATGAGGCCTTAAATATTGAAATAGTGACTAATTTGAGGACCATAACCCCATCCAGAAACCCTGCCTTCACAAATAGATTTCCAATCTTTCTCTCTCTACTTTGTATTATTTATAACTAGAACAAGAAGTAGTAGTGGGTACTACTAGGTGGTTAGAGTCGGATTCTAGAGCTTTTACAAATTGGGTTGCTTCTTTAGTTGATGGCCTTGTTGTGATGTTTCTCTAGGTTTCTACGCCGGACCTTCTGGTAGTGGTGGCGGCAGCGGCAACATTTGGTCATCTTCTGTTCGATCAATTTACTATAACCTTCCACTTCCACACGAAATGGTTATGGCTGTATGGTGGGTCTTTGCAGCGACTTCCTAATCAATTCATCTCTCACCGCCACCAAAACCAGAGGCACCAGTCAAATAACAATTCTGGCAACAAGTCTTCCACTTCCACCACCGCATTACAAACGGTGGTATACCTCTTCCTGGAAGAGGAGTCTTCCTTCATCATCAACACCTTGTGGGGAAGGCCTTTCGTAATAGTCATAGTGTTAATGGAGTGTAAGAGAAGTGTAATGAGAGTGTGAGAAGTATAATGAGAGTGTTAGTTTTAACTTTCTTTATTACTGTGTTGTACTATAGAATAGTGTGGCCTATCACACTATAACCTAAGCTCATAACAACCTAACCACTACTAACAAACTCTCAACAGATTCTCAACTAACTCCTCTATATATTGGTAATCACTCAATTCATCAATACAAGTTCTCATTTCATCTAATAAGGTATCAGAGCTAAATTCTGCTTTCTCTCTCTAGATTCGTCATTACACTTCTCACACTCTCATTACACTTTTCTTACACTCCATTAACACTATGACTATTAGAGCTAAATTTCATCCAAATTCAATGGAGTATCCTAAGATCGCAACTGTTTCAGTAAGTTCAATGGCAAATGCTATCCCTATAAAACTTCAAGGTGATAATTACATAACCTGGAAATTACTACTTCTACCTATATTCAAGAAATATAAAGTTCTTGACATAATCGAAGGTACGAGACCTTGTACTTCCAAATTTCTGATTAATGATGATGAATCATCTGATACTATAAGTCAATCATATCTTGATTGGCAAGAAGAAGATCAATCACTGCTTATTTGGCTTAATTCTACTCTTTCTGAATCTGTTTTTCCATATGTGATTGGAGTAAATTCTGGAAGAGATCTATGGTTAACTCTTGAAGACAATTTCTCTTCGTCTTCAACTGCTCATGTTCTTCAATTACAGAACAAGCTTCGAGAAATTTCAAATGGAAACTTATCTATCAGTGATTATCTTGGTTCAATCAAGAAAATTACCGATAATCTTGCTGCAGCTGGATGTCCTGCTTCTAAAAATGAGATAATCATCACTATGCTTCGAGGTCTTCCTTCTGATTATGATGCATTTGCTGCTGCAATCAGAGTTCGAGTTCCACCAGTTAGTATTCATGAATTACCCAATCTCTTGATTACTGAAGAGATCACTTTGACAGATAAGATCAAACTATCTTCAGATTCAATAAATCAGGCCTTTCTCACTTCTTCTTCTAATATGAATGCCACATTTGGTCAACATTCACAAAGAGGTAAACCTTTCTATGATAACAAGAAATCTCAAGGAAGAGGAGGTGGTCAATTTCATCAAAACAACTACTATAATTCAACCAAATCAACTCAACCTAATCAGCAAGGTGGCAATTCGACTAATTCAGCTAATTCTTTCTCTGATAAGCCTCCTCCAAGATGTCAAGTCTGCAACAAACTTGGTCATGTTGCTTATGAGTGCTATCACATAATGAATTTTGTTATTCAAGGAAGAAATCCTCCTCGAAATCTCTCTGCTATGCTTGCATCAACTAACATCAATGCTGTTAATCCCTGGTTTGCTGACACAGGAGCTTCCAATCATATCACTCCTGATTTGCCCAATATAGCTTCTACCTCAACTTATCATGGAAATGCCACTGTGAACACAGCAAGTGGCCAAGGTATGTGCATATCTCATATAGGTAGTTCTAATTTTCAAGTTAATAAGCATAATTTCACATTAAAAGGAATTTTACATGTTCCTAAAGCTTCCCATAACCTTCTTTCCATTCACAAATTTACCAAGGATAATCAATGTTCAGTTACATTTGATCCTGATAAATTTGTTGTGAAGGAGCTTCAATCTCAGAGGATGTTTTCCCAAGGACCAGCTGAGAATGGGCTATATCCAATGCCTCTTCATGTCTCTTCTTCTGCACCTGCTACAACATTACTTACTACTGCTACTACACCTATCATTTGGCACAAGAGGCTTGGTCACCCTTCTTTTCAATCTCTTCAAAGACTTATACAAATTTTACTTTTTCTGTGTCTTGTAATAAATATATTTTCTTTGAAGAATGTCAACTTGGAAGGAGTAAGAAACTTCCATTTTCCATCTCTCATACTCAAACCTCCAGACCTTTTGAGCTTTTTCATTTGGATATTTGGGGTCCAACAAATGAACCTGCTATATCTGGCTCAAAGTATTATGTCAACATTATAGATGATTGGAGCAAGTACTGTTGGATGTTTCTTCTTTCTAATAAATCAGACTTTAGACATGTGTTTACTCAATTTGTTGCTAGAATTGAAACTCATTTTCAATGTCATATTGATACTATTAAGCCTGATAATGGAGGTGAATTTCTTCATAAAAAACTATTATTTTTCTTATCTTCTCATGGCATTAGACATCAGACAACTTGTCCTCACACACTTAAACAGAATGGTGTTGTTGAGTCCAAGCATAAACATCTCATTGATATCACTAGAACACTTCTAATTCCAGCTTCACTTCCTTTTTCCTTTTGGAATGAGGCTCTTCTTACTGCTAATTTCTTGATTAATAGACTCCCAACTAAGACTGTAGACTTTCTAAGTCCTCTTGAAAAACTTTACAATGTTCCACCTGACTATAACATGCTGAGAGCTTTTGGATGTGCTTGTTATCCATGGTTAAAACCATATACCTCTTATAAGTTGGAACCCAGAAGCATCAAGTGTGTTTTCATAGGCTATTGTCCTCAACAAAAGGGGTATAAGTGCTTGGGTCCAAAGACAAATAGGTCTACACTTCTAGACATGTAATTTTTGATGAATCTAATTATCCACTCGTCTCTGGTGCTTCTTCTAGTTCTCCAAGTACACCTGTACCTGAACCTACTGTTCAAATTGAACCTTCTGCTCCTACTGCTCCTGAGTTACCTATTGAGCATGTTACTATACTTGTACCTGAGACACTTATTGAGCATATTGATATACCTGCACCTGAGACACCTATTGAACATATTGATATACCTGCACCTGAGACACCTATTGAACATATTGATATACCTGCACATGAGGTACCTACTGAATCTATTCCTCATAATGAACCCCATGTTCCTTTGCCTACAAATACTCATCCTATGATTACAAGATCTAAAGATGGTGTTTTCAAACCTCTCTTCAAGCTACAAAATATCCAATACCTCAAGCTCTATTAGCTTCTTCTATCCCAGACACTCCATCTTGCTTCACTCAGGCAAATAAGGTTCCTCATTGAAGAAATGCTATGCAAGACGAGTTTGATGCTCTACTAAGAGTAGGTACTTGGACTCTAGTGCCCTCTCATCCTTCTCAAAACTTGGTTGGATGTAAATGGGTATTCAAAATCAAACAACATGCAGGTGGTTCTATAGAGAGATACAAAGCTAGACTTGTTGCTAAGAGTTTTCATCAAAAGGAAGGTGTTGATTTCTCTAAGACTTTTAGTCCAGTAGCAAAACCAACTACAATTAGAGTGGTACTCTCTCTTGCTGTTCAACATAACTGGTCCATCAGACAACTTGATGTAAGTAATGCCTTCCTTCATGGACAGCTTAAAGAAGAAGTGTACATGGTGCAACCATCTGGGTTTCAGGATTCTCTTCATCCCACTTATGTTTGTAAGCTACATAAGTCTCTATATGGCCTCAAACAGGCTTTAAGAGCATGGTATGAAGCTCTAATGGATGCTCTGTTAGGTCTTGGGTTTACATCATCTATGTCAGATTCTTCTCTATTCATAAGCTATACTCATGGGGTTATTACCATTGTTCTTATATATGTTGATGACATACTTGGCACTGGGAGTTCCCTTACTGCCTGTAAATCACTCATTGATCAACTAAGTAAATCTTTTTCCATGAAAGACTTGGGAGATTTACATTACTTTCTTGGTTTAGAAGTAAAGATGGATACAACTTCTCTTAGTCTGACACAGACAAAATACACTGTTGATTTGCTCAAGAAGTGTGATATGTTGGGAGCCAAGCCTTGTTCTTCTCCTGCTATGGTTGGTTCTAGATTAAGTCCTAATGACAACTCTCTTTTGTCTGATCCTTCAAGTTATAGGTCTATAGTTGGAGCATTACAATACTTAACTTGGACTACACCTTATATATGCTTTGATGTTAGTCATGTATGTCAGCATATGCAATTTCCAACTGAAAACCATCTTGTGGTTGTTAAAAGGATTTTAAGATATTTGAAGGGTACTCTTCATCATGGTCTTGTATTTAGACAAGGTAATATGTCTCTTACTGGTTACTCTGATGCTGAGTGGGCTAGTGATCTTTCCACAAGCAAGTCTACTGGTGGTTATATCATTTTTCTTGGGGCAAATCCTATCACTTGGTCAGCCAAGAAGCAAACAAGTGTTGCAAGATCCTCAACAGAAGCTGAGTACAGAAGTCTTGCCCAATGTGCTGCTGAATCTGTTTGGGTTTGCACATTGTTGAAGGATCTTCATATCTTTTTCCCCTCTGCTCCTTCTTTGTGGTGTGATAACATTTCATCTTTATCATTGGCATCTAATCCTGTGTTTCATTCCAAAATGAAGCATTTGGCCATTGACTTTCACTTCATCAGAGAATTGGTCTCTTCAAGTCGAATTAAAGTGTCTTATATCAAGAATGGTGCTCAACCTACTGATGTGTTCACAAAGGCCCTACCTTCTCCAAGATTTCGTGAACTAAAGACCAAGTTGAAAGTTCTTGAGAGTCCCTTTCACCTTGAAGGGGGGTAATAGTCATAGTGTTAATGGAGGGTAAGAGAAGTGTAATGAGAGTGTGAGAAGTGTAATGAGAGTGTTAGTTTTAACTTTCCTTATTACTGTGTTGTACTATAGAATAGTGTGTCCTATCACACTATAACCTAAGCTCATAACAACCTAACCACTACTAGCAAACTCTCAACAGATTCTCAACTAACTCCTCTATATATTTGTAATCACTCAATTCATTAATACAAGTTCTCATTTCATCTAATACTTTGCAGTTGTGATAAAACATCAATTGTTACCCAAATAAAAACCCTTCTTCATTAATCAAGAAAATTCTTTGGATCTCATCAATAATAACCCTAGTTTTGATTCTAGAGTAACCAAGCAAAGAAAGATTGTAGTATACATTAGTTGTAGAACTCGTCAAGATCGTGGTAACAAAGTTTGTGATAAAAGTCACAAAACAAATAAACTCCCAAACACCCAATTTCTCTCTCTAAAAATCAATTAGTTATTAATGAAGAAGAAGAGGGTGTATGGAAGATGAAAGGGTGGGAGGACTTAAAATTAAGAATTCTAATTTTTAGAGGACGTGTAAGAAAAATCACAGAGTGCTGTCACCTTAGAAAATAGTTGTCCATATAAAATTTCTAATTTTTCTAGTTGTCAATATAAAATAGTTGTCCATATAATTGGTTGTCCACGTATTGGCCACCATTATATTTTTTTGTAGTGTATTTTTATTTTCTTTAACAAACATATTATCATTAACTGATAATTATACATCCATTATAAACGGTGGAATGAAGAATTAAAACCCATAAAAAAAACAGATTTGGTGAGATAAGTAGTAGTCAGTGGTGTGGGAGAGGGGGTGCAACCAGTCATCGCACCGGGCCCCTTTTCGTACAAGGGCCCCATTTTAGTAATGCTTAGAGCATCTCCAATGCAACACTCAACTTACAAAACTCAATTTGACACATGGGACTACTTGAGTTTTTGACAAAAAAACACTCTCCAATGCAACACTCAACTTACAAAACTCAATTTGACACATGGGACTACTTGAGTTTTTGACAAAAAAACACTCTCCAATGCAACACTCAACTAGAGTCTCAATATGATGTGGCAACAATAAATATTGAGATACTCAAAAGAAAACTCAATTGTTGAGTTTTCTTTTGAGTATCTTAACAGTTATTGTTGTATCTCAATTGGTCTACATCAACATTTTATATATTAAAATAAGAACCAAAAGTAAATCTAAAGTAAATGTTGAGTTTCTTTTTAGTGTTGCATTGGAGATGAATTTTGAATTGAGTATCTCAATAGTGCAACCTAGGAAAGAGAAACTCAACTCATACTTGACATTAATTGAGTTTTTGTTGAGTGTTGCATTGGAGATGTTCTTCGCGATCATATATTTGAAAAGTGTCGTAGGATTGAAAACAAAAAGGGTTGGTAACCTAGCAGGTTTGTAACCTGCCTATGTGCACTAGAGAACTCAGGTTCAAGTTCCTCCGTCTGCAATGCAATATAATGTTTTGAACGACATACTAAAGGCGCCCAACCCTATTTTAAGACCCATGTTCTTATGTTTCTTTGTTTCTTTGTTTCTTTATATTATTTTGTCTCTTTGTGTATATATTTTTCATTTCTTTTCTCTCTTTAATTTTGTCCCTATTTCTCTTTGATCCTCTATTTATTTCTCTTTTCTCTTTATTTTTTCTCTCTCCCTCTCTCTCTTAGCTACTAAACTACAATAGAGTTGTACATCTTTTTTAAGTGCCCATATTTTACTTTATCATCCTAATAATTTTGTGCAAAAAATATGGCTTTTACGTGTTAGATTGGGTTTTCCAGATCATACTAAATTTCTTATTTTATTTTTTTTGTTGAGAGAACTTATATGCATATTAGTATTATGTAATCATTGCATGCATTAATACTTTTACATAATATATTTTTGTCATGATAATATTTTATTCGGTAAAACCATTTAGAATTTTATTAATTTGTCACATAAAAATAATTTTCAATTTTTGCAACATACGAAGGGCTCCGATTAAAACTTCACACTGAACCCTCAAAATCTCAGCCACGCCACTGGTAGTAGTTTTAAAATATTAATTAAAAATGCAAGTCACTTTTGCCAACCTGCAAAAGGTTTTCCCCACGATTCCCTTTGGAGGAAATTTTGGGAGGCTCCTCATAATCATGAGAGTTGCTCTAAACCCTTAGACTACATTAAATAATAAAATTAAATAATAAAGGGTTGTTTAATTTTGTAGTGGTTTTGGACCACCTAAAACCATAAACACCTTTAGTAGTAAGTTAGGTATACCAATTCAATCTTAATTTTATTTCCAAACCACTCTATAGATATATAACCCTCTGAACCACGAACCAGCAGATACAAAGTAGCTAGGCATTATCATGTGGACTCCCTCATGTTCCAGACGACAGCTTCGGAGATGGCTTTGTTGTTATGGTTATTCCTTCCCAAACGAGCCCGTCATTGAACTCGAAAATGCCTACAAATTTCAAGAAAACGACGAAGATGAAAACGGAGAAGAACAAGGAGTAGGCGATATCTCTCTTTGGCAAAGAAATGTACTTATGGGCGAAAAATGTAAATTGCCGGAATTTTCTGGTGTTATTGTTTATGATGTTGAAGGGAACTTTGTTACTCCTGTTGGAGCTTCTCGTCGTGGGCTTAAGTGATGAAAAAAACTATATTCTTTATCAAAGAATCAAGTTATATGTATTGATTTCTTAAAGAAGTTAGATGGTGTTGGTTTTCTTTTTGACATTTTAAATCCACCTGTCTTTTACTTGTTTCATTTGGCTTGTTTGTAAAGTTTAAAGACAAAGGCAAAACAAAGCTGTATAATTGCCACACTTTCTTCTTTTGGTCAAATTGTTCGAAACCAATGGCAAATTTAGGATTTCATCGAGTGAAGGCTAAAATCATAGTTAAATTTTTTTAAGAAGAAATATGTTGTCAAATAAAAAGCTCTTGAAAATTTTTGTTTTCCCTCGACAAACCACTTTCTCATGTCTCTTGTTACTTCCATTAGTTTTAGGTAAAATTTGTTCTTCCTACCATAACCTTCATCCAAGGATCCGCTTAAATATTTGGTTAAGGGTTCGATTGAAATCCTCGATCGTAATTTTGTTTCATTTGTACCTTCGACTGTGAGTTTTGTCTTTGTTTTTCTCTCTACACTAGAGAAAGACAACAATGGAGAGAAAAGATAGAGACAAAGAGAAAAAAGATACAAAAAAGAACAATATGACTTTGGGGATGCTCCTCTAACACTTCCAAGAGACGCCTTTAACATTTTCTTTTTCGCCTGTGTGCAGAATTAAGTTTCATTTTTTGGGCTTCAGAGGTGTATCACACATTGTAATCCTGGGTTGGAAATTGGGTTGCTTGGGTTTTCATTCTATTCGTAATGAAAATCTAAAACAGAACTCAAAAGTTGATTATGTGGGGAATCAAACCCCTGGCACCGAGTTAATCATTGCGGCCTTTTATATGTGAGGTGCTTGTGCATTGTATTGTTGGGATAGACGGTCAACTATTAATATGTTTGAGGGTGGTCTAAGATTTTGATTGGGAGAATTGTTGTTTGCACCCCCTTTCTTATAATTGACTTGTTGTTTGGACTCTTTTTTTTGGAGTTGCACTTTGGAGTCCCTGTTTTTGGAGTTGCACTTTGGACTCCCTTTTGATGAAATCATCCCGCAATATTCCGTCTCTAAAGTTATACTTAAAAATATTCTCACTTTCCCCTTAATTAATATTTGAACCCCTTAATTTATTTAGTTCATGTTCTTCTATTTAACTCATCTTCTTCATCCATTTAAAAACTCACACCACACAAACAATAACCAAATTCATCCTACTAACCATTAATATAATTAACATAAGAAGTAGTGAAACTTTTAAAAATCATATCAAATCAATCTACCTCCTAAGAGAAGGAGAAAAATAATGAAGTACCCCGAGATGAAAATCTCACTTGGAAAATAACTCTGTGGTGGATTAGATAAGAGGAATGAGGAGAATCACCATCAGAAATAAAAGAAGATCCATGACCACGAGTGGTATGCGTAATGTGAACATGATCACCAACTAGATCACTACTTTCTTCTTCATCATCTCTATTTGCAGGTAAAGACTTACCAAAATGTGATTTTTTAAAATAACGGTTAGCAAATGTATCCACCATTAATGTACCAATTGTTGATATCATTGTTATAAACCGAGAAAAAATAACCCCCATGAATGCTCTTGCCAGCCCCTGTTAAATTTGATATCAAAATTGAACCTAATGTTCTTAAATATACTTCATAGCTTCATTTTTATTTCTTCCTTGATTGTCTTTTGGATCACATGAACATTCTTCACATACAAAATTGAACCTAATGTTCTTAAATATACTTTTATTTCTTCCTTGATTGTCTTTTGGATCACATGAACATTCTTCACATACAAAATCTATTGGGGCGGACAGATAAAGAAGATCATTGCAAGTAGTAATTTGGGTTATGATTGAGAAAAATGGTTGTTAATGGAAGCTTACTTGATGATGATGATGAATATGGGTAGGAGTGAAGATTGATCATGGTGAAAGATTGTTTAGAGAGTGAGGAAAGAAGTAAACCAACTTAAATCGAACCAGACCCATATATATTTTCTTCCAAAGTTTGGATCTTCTAGAAGAAGGAAGATTAACTCAATGGGGTTAACTACTCAGGTTGAGTTAGGTCTAAGTAGAGGGTATAATAGTATTTTCCTCTTTCATATGTTTTGAAATGTAATATTTAACATTTTTTTTGAAAAAGGGAGTCCAAAGTGCAATTCAGGAAAAAGGGGATCCAAACAGCGAGTCATTATAGGAAAGAGAATCCAAACTGCAAATCTGACATTTCGATTTTAGCCACTTTTGTGAAAGTGAGGGTAGGCTATAGCCCATCCTTACCCTATACTAGGTTTGCTATTGTTTGAAACACTTATACTTTTTCAAAATAGTTATACACTTGACACAAAAAAGAATATTATCTATGAACTAATAGTAGAATTTGTATTTAAAACAAAATATTTCTCTATCAAAAAGTTTTTTTTAAGATAGATGAAAACCTTTTCTTCCTTCCACAAAGCGAGAGATGATATTTTTTATCTCTTATTCAGGGAAAACATAGTACCACTTTTTCTCCCTCTGGGTACATTTTTTTTTTATCTTTTGTGTTTCTCCCTATAAGTATTATTAAGTAATTTATTTATGTTTAAAGTTAGTTATTTTTGTTTGACTGCTTTAGCGAACGAAAGTAAGATTTTGTATAGCAACACTCCTGAAAATTTGATGTGCTAGGAATTTGGTAAATGCCTTTTCCCAATAGGAGATTGGAAGTAGAAAATAGATAGAACAAGACCTTATGGAATCAAATAAGAGCAACAAGAGAGAAAAAACCCCTAAGAGTGAAATAAAAGGAAACAACATCAAGGGTATGTTGGTCATTTTACACCTAAGAGGGTCAAAGAAAGGTTTAGAAGGTGAAATGAGTCTTAGGTGCACTATGATCAAACTTGGAGAACATTAGAGAAGGACAAAAAATACATGATCAAGAAAGAGGCCAAGGGGCATTTAAGTCCTTTTGGAAAATTAGAGAATGAAGAGCATTTGGTGAAAGAAACCCAAGGTTTCCAAGGGAAAGTTGAAAACAAAGATAAAATAAGAAAAGAAAGGAAAGGCGTCTTGAATGCACCTTCTTAGATAAAGCCCAAGGAAATTTTAAGAAAGGGAGAAAGAGAGAAAAAAAAAGATATACGGAGTGCTCACGTTGGGTCATATCACCATCACTTTTTAGGGTTTGGACATATCTAAAGAGTTTTTGGAGCTAGGGTTTGAAGGAGTTTGAGAGATAGAAAAATGAGGAAGCAAGGGAGGAAGAAGTTGCAAGGGAAATGAAAGGATAAGGAAAAAGGGAGCACATCCTCGCCAGAGCTACTACTCGTCCAGGCTAAGATGCTTGATTGAGTACCGGAATCAAGTTATAGTAAATCTGTAAGTCCGGAATTGAACCACAAGAATAAGTGATTTCGGTTTAAATCTTAAATTAACACCCCTTTCATAAAGTTGATTTTGTTGTTGAAAACGATTTTAATAGGAAAACGATAATAGACTAAGAAAGATGAAAGCAATAAGAAAAATGATCTAGAATTTTCGATTTCACCACATAAAATCACTCCCTAAAACATGCAATTAATCAACTAATCTGTTATGCCAATCGGGGTTTAATGTGATCAATACGAGTAATCAAGCAGAAGCAATAGGAATAGTAAAGAACAATCAAGAACAGAACACAGAGATTTACGTGGTTCGGTTGGTGAGACCTACTCCACGGCGACAACGGCGCGATGATTTCCATTATGATAAGCAAACAAGTTATACAAGAGATTTCTTGAGATTGTGCTACTGATATCTCCTTAGGGTTTAGTTTATATAGCCACTAAGCCCTAATCCCACCGCCTCATTGACTCTCTCTCTACAACCGACATTACACGGATACGTTAACACTAATAACCGACATAAGCCTAGCTTCGCATTATCTCTCTGTCTCGGAGTCCAGCTATGCCTCGGAGCCCTGCTTCGCATACCAGCCCTGTCTTAGTAATCAGCTCTGCTAACGGGTCCAAAATTCTTGTAAGCGGGTTGGCAGGTCGTAAACCGGGTTCGATACCAATCCATATTCGAGTCACTTCTAACATAATACTTATTTTATATACTCTTAAACTATTATTCATGATCTGACAAGCATATTCTATTTAACCGCTTAACGAAAATATGAGATATCTAATTATGAAGCATGAACAAAGAAAAGAAGATAAAATCCAAATGGAAAGGCAACCAATAGAAATCAGAGCTCAATTAAAGGATTCAACAAATCAATAACACATCTCAAGAAACATCAAATACGGTTTCCTCAACAACCCTAGATACGAATAGCTACTCATTGAAATTAAAGACATATTCATTGATAAAACAAATTACATGAAAATAATGGAGACAAAGAAAAAAAGTTACCCAAATCCTTGCCCCGAATATTCTTCAAGTATGATCCAGATTATGCTTGAAATCCAAATCAGAGCATCTTTTATTTTGAGAACAGGTGAACGAAGAGAGATTTAGAAGAAAAAATTGAGAAAGAAATAAATTGTGAGAAAAAAGAAAAGAATTAGAAATATAGATAGATTAGAAAGGAATTGATAAGAAATTCAGATAAAAGGAGTAATAGAAGAAAAGGATGGAGACTAGGGTTTTTCTTGTTAGAACTAAAAGAAGAGGGGGGAGAGAGAAGAAATATATAAAAAAGGAAAGGAGAATAAGGAATTTAGAGGGATATCAAGTCTAAATGTAATGAGGCTTTAATTTTCTTTTTATAAGAAAAGTATGAGGGAGAGAAAGGAAAAGGAATTTGGGCGGCGACTAGGGTTGTTAGGAGAAAGGGAAGCCAGGTGTCGGCTAGAGAAATGGGGGCATTAGGGTAATTTCGACTGTGTGGAGGGGAAAAAGAAACAAATTAGGGTTTGCACGAAATTCAGAAGAAAACTCGGCTGAGGTAGTTAAGGTTTTGAAATTCGTGCGCTACTGTGCTGCGCGGTTGTTGACGATCGGTTCGAGAACAGCGTTGAGCGTCAGATGGAGGATAAACATGAATCTAAACATTCAGCGGAGCGCCACGTCTTACGGAAGCACATTATAGCGCGTAACACAGAATCGTCGCTATAAAACACTGGCTACAATGATTTGTTGTTGGACAGAACGTGGAGCGACAATCTTTCGCGACCATCGAGTGCATAAAGGAACGGATCTAGAGAATCTGGAGGGATTTATACCACGTGGCTCCTCTTGTCCCGCTTGTCAGAAAGGTGCCCAAAAGTATCCCACCAGTCAACTTTGTTTGACTCCTACTTTGACTTTGGCTGATTTGCTCATCCGCACTCCGATTTAACTTTTGTTTTCACCTACTGGTTCGTATTTGACTTTACTTTTCACCCATATACTGATATTGACCAAATTCCCAGAATGCTCTTGACTCCAAATGATCAAACTGTCCTTTGTGTACCTTTTTCTCCTTTTATCCGTTTTAATCGTCTCCACACTTAATCCACAAAAGACACTTGATCAAGAAAACCAATCATTTTATTATAATAAAGACTCCTAATTCGTCTAAGTTAAACGACTCAGATGGGACATTTTCATGACCCATCACCTTGGCAGGCCGAAGCTGCTTGGCCCAGAAAAGGCACCCCCCTTGAAACCATACTGGACCTCTTTGTAGCCAGGTCGATTTCATGAGGTTTTTCTTCTCTGTTCTCTTGTTTTCTTAAATTTTGCTTCCTAGAGAGTGAAAGGGTTTACTCATACTGTTAATGGGGTGTACACTTGATTTTGGTTCTCATTTTAGAGAGAGAAATCTTTCATGGAGTTAGCTTGAAATGAGAAAGAAGATGGAATTTTATTTTAGGGAATCCAATATTTCTACTATGGGGAAATAAATCTCAGCCAAGTGGACCCACATTTCTGAATAGGGAGAGTCGGCTACACCTTGACGATTCTTCTTTCTATCGACCATGGTGTTGCAATCAAATCGAAAGAAGGATTCTCACACTCTAGCTTTTATGATGTTCATCTTTCTTTTGCTTTAATGTATAATAACTCCATGGCTAAAGGATGATATGTTTCGATTATATAATGTGTATGTGTGTTTGACTGTTTGATAACAAATCAATGCTTGTTTATCCTGATTATACTTTCAATTGTATTTCATGTGTATTTTCATGCACCTCATCGAATTAATGGATGACGTATATTGATCGATAATGATTGTAGTTTATATCTTCTTTCATGTGTCTTATCACATACTTCACATAGTTAGGTAACTAGGTGACACTTCCGACAACTCGGCGTTAACTATTGATAATATTTATTTGACTAAGTATGACCTAACGTAGTGCTTAAAAAAATCGACTTAATGAGTCGAGCTTATATTTAGTATCGATTTGTTTGATCAGACCATTCATTGTCGTAAGACTATCATCACAGATTCCTGGACCCTCGATACCTCAGTCACTCAACTTACTCACTCGACCTTATTCTTGAGTCGTTCTCCCAACCTCATTAGTTAGTTTTTGTTATTTCTTTGTTTCTTTTATTCTCAAATATCAATCCAAAACCCCCTTTATCCTTTCTTGTTATTTGTTATAGGACTTTGTAAAGTTTACCTTTTGATATTTAGGCTTTAGAGGGACTTCCCATATTAGTCTGCTTAGGCATGGCCGGGCCATGCTGGCCACCTTGTGCTCTCCTCTTTGCCAGGCTCCATCTTTTGGCGGGTCTTCTACCGCGCCTCAACCTCTGCACACTTGCCCACTAGTCATTTTTTCTGATTAAGCCAATGCTCATTGTGTTTAGCTTGCTGAAGCATTTAATCGCCATTAGCCACAAGTCAACTGGTTGAGTCGTAGCTCGTAGTTGATTTCTCGATAAACACTACGATCCCTAAATTGAACAAACTTAATCACCTTCATCATTTTTCTTTTTTGACTAAATGATCACATACATTGTCATCTTGATCAAGGACACCTCTTTTACTCTTCCACTTGTCCTAGAATAATTGTAATGTTCGATTTCCTTGTAGCTTAGTATCTCATATGAAAAATCGGGCGAGATGATATGTCATCCTGTTTCTATTAGATTTTCCTTGAATCCAAGTTCAACAGTCAAAACACTTCATTAGTCAAACTAATAAGGTACCTGCTGATAGTGCAAAGAATGGGTGCTTTTAGTAGCGCCCATCATAAGAAGCTTTTCTTAGATTTAGAATTCCCAACTTTCTCCAGAATAGTCTTATAGGTCTTGCACCTCTTAATTCGCGATTTCCTAAATCTCTTCTGAGGAGTAGCTATACATCCTTTTTCCTAAATCTCTTTGAGGAGTAGCTATCATGGTTGCCAACATAAGGCACCTCACAAACAGTGACCTTATCCCGATAGCCTTAGCTTGCATTTGATCCTTGGTTGTTGAGGTAGTAGTCAACTACGATGACAGTGTGCTCAATTTGTCGAATAGGATGATGATAATTTTATCCAGAAGATGATCTAGTTCGGTCAAATTAGGGATCGTAATGCTTAGCTAGAAGCCAACTACGATCGTCGGATCACTTCGGTGGTTCGTAATTAATATCGATCGGATCCCGATGATGCATAAATTGTCCATACGTTGACTAACGTCAAAGAGTCAAGAACGGACCTGAAGTCCAACGGGTCAACCCGGCTTAAGGAAACGGACCGGCTAAACCCTCGGTACTCTGCTACCTACACCCCTAATTGGGAGGTCAGCTAGAGGTATCAGCTCTGTTTCGCACCCGGCACAAATAGACCAGCTCTGGGGCCTAAAGGAATGAGGGGGTATGCGTAAGTTAGGTCGATGTCTCACACCCTAAACTAGGGAGGTAGAAGTTGTAGGGTTTCGTGTGTATCTAATACTCTATCTAATGTTTTATGTGGAATCTCAAACATCTATATGTTAACACTAGATTACCAAGATCGATATACATGACTAATCAATGAACTAGAATGAAAAGATGATTACATCTAATCGCTTTCCCACGAACTAAATCCTGACCAGTATTAGGAAGATAAGAACTCCAATTGTCGCTCCTCTACTTGAGGCACTGAGTGTATAACTTCAACTCCCTCCTTCGAATCAGTTAGGACCTTCTTGAAGGTTGAGATGAAGAACTCCTTCTTCTTGACTAGATATTTGAGAGAAACACCTTTTCTTTCTCTCTCTCAGACAACTTTCTCTCTCTCTCTCTCTCTCTGAGAAATTACACTGAACTTCTTTTCAGTTGGCTTAAGTTTTTCCTTACTAACTTTTTCACCCCTCCTTGAGGATTTCTAATTAGGTCCTTATATATAAATCCCTAGAATAGGTTTTTGACCCAAACTAGGATTCCCAAAACCTAATTATAAGGTATTTTCCCTAAACACCCTTTTAGGGTACCTTTAGTGTGGTCGGCCCACATAGCCCTTTATAAATCCAATCCACCTATTTGCCAATCTTTCACTAGTCAATTCTCTCCGTTCAAACCACCACTCTTATGTGTAACCCTTGTAGGATCTGGTCTATGTTAGCCGCGGATTATCGAAGTTATCCGACGATCGTAGTTGGCTTCTAGATAAGCGTTACCACCCCTAATTCGACCGAAGTAATGATCTTCCGTCTAAGGTCATCATGATCCTCTTCGCCGTACGCATTGACATCTTGGTCGAAGGAAATTCCTTCGGAATGATATTATTCCTTCAGACCGAGGGAATATATCCTTCAGTCTCCTACTTGTACTTAGAACAAGTGCAATGCTCGATTCCCATGTCTGTTCATATCTCATCTGATATGTCATACTCATCAAACTTTCTTGATCCCGAGAACAAACTGTCAAGTCAAATGATTAACCCTTAATCCATTTGAGCATGGGTATGCATTATTTCAGTTGTTTCTCATCAAGTGGCCCGGAGATACCTTATCCTGATTTTACTCAGGAAGACATATTCCATTCTTGTACTCCCACTCAATTTCATGTCTATCCTGCCTCCCCCAGTAATCTGCCTTTATAACCTCTTGTTCAGAGGTACCAAAGTTCGACATTCCTTAAATAAATTGAGCGAGTACTCATGTTCAGAGGAATCTCTCCAATTTGCTTAAATGAGAGTTATAACATTTCATGACTTCAACTTGTGAAGTACTCTCACTTTGGCGGGTTTCCAGTGTATCATCTTCACACCTATGAAGTTGACTTTGAATACTCCTATTCCCATAGCCCAAGAAACAACGCTATCTTGTCAATCACTCATGCTAGTCTTCTTAAGTCATTGTTGTCCAACCAATGACCTGGACTAGGGATAGTATAATAGTGTGCTTCCATGTTTACTTAGCAGAGTCTCTTTTATTAGATGACACATCTAATAAACCTACATGGAACACTCCATTATTTTGGACTATCGTCTAAATTCTAAACCAAAATTTAGATGACGAAATAAACTGAGTTTATTTAGTCTAACAAAAGTTTGTAAATTTTGAGCACCCGCGTAAACTCCTTTACGTTCTCAATTTTCCAAGTCTTTAGGGTTCTTTACCTTGATCCTAACTCCTTAGATCTGTTTATCTTCTATGTTCGTTCTAAGGTGACAGTTTAGTTACGTTTTCACTTCGCTTATTATTATCGTGCTTAAGAACGTCCTCATAAGCTTTTATGATAATATCAGTTTATTAAACTGAAACTATCACTTCCTAAGTTCTAATTTTACTTACTTAATTAGAAAAGTTAGCAACGACTCCCAGCATGAATACTCCTTTTCATCTGTTTGTCCTTCCTAAAAGATTCTTATCTTTATTTTCGGAAGATTGCTTTTGTAATTCTTCAATCTTTGTTTTCAGAGTACTTAATCCTGGATGCTCCCAACATTCTAGGTCGTTCTCTGACTTTTATGGGTGACGACATCTTTTATACTCTAAGTATTTCTTAGATGTTCGGGTAAACATCAATCATCTTCATGATCGATCTTATGTTTTAGACATAAGTATTTCTCTCATGTTTTTCTTTTGCTCATCAGAATTTCTAAATTCCGAATTTTGCTTGCCAGTTTTCATGCGAGAAGGGTAGAATCTCTCTAAGAGTTTTTCTATCTTGATCTCTTTCACAACTCCTTTTGAATGAGTCTCATCATCTCATTGATCTGTTGATATAGACTTCGATGCCTTAATGTTTTTCACATTCCTAATGTTTTTCTCAACCCCAGTATGTTCTTACATACAGGACTTGAAACAATCTTGTTTCACTCTCACTTACCTTCTTGTCGAACAAGACTAATCATTATAAGAAATTGAATTCTTTGAATTTCTTTACGAATGTTAGAAACCCACTCTTATTCTTATCTCTTTAGACTCTCAGTCTAATTTCGGAGTGGTTCTGCTACAGTTTGTGTGAATCTTCTTCCTAGGACTCACCCGGGGTTTTGAGCAAATATCGAGAGATCTCCTTAACTCCTTAAGAAGTTTCACGACGAGTAATTCCTTACTCCCTTTATAGCGAGTAACTTCTTTGCTCCTATTTGTTGCTCTTATTCGAAAACATTCGAATATTTATTTTCCTCCCACTTGTCTTCTTTAAAGACCCCTCTTTTAAATAAGACACCGTCGAGAGCAATAATCTAATTTTGTTTCGATGATTTGTGAAAAAAAAAACCCGTTATTCTTCATCCGAAGAATCTATGTCTAAAAGGATTTAGACTTTTGAATAAAAGACCGGTTTTAGAACTCTTTCTAAAATCCATACTTGTATGGAATCATTTATTCACTATAGCTTTTCTAGGGTTTAGTGGGTTGGCAGATGTGTATTAGACTTTTGTTTTGTTTTTTTTTTTTTTTTTTTTGGAAGATTGTATGACTTTTAGACTTAGGATCTCATCATATATAATCTTTGGTCAAATTGATCCTTTACTTGATTTAGGTTTAGTTTCTATCACTTTTCCTACAGTATAGTACTTAGTCTATTCTAGTCACATTTGATGATGCATAAAATGTCCAGACGTTGACTAACGTCTGAAGAGTCAAAGTCAGACCCGAAGTCTACTGGGTCAACCCGACTTAAGGCAGCAGGACCGCTGAGCCCCTGATGGTCTACCAATCATTCCCCTAACTGGGAGGTCGGCCAAAAGATACCATCCCAGCAAGACGCCCTTGGCATGGACAGATCAGCCCTAAGATCTTCAGAGGAGTAAGGGGGTCCAAACAGATCCGACCAATGTCTTACGCCCAGAACTGGGAAGGCACCAGCGCCAGGCGATCTACCGACTTAATCCCGAATCTTCCAGAAAGATCTCAGTCGGCTACACATCTCGAAGTGTTTCAGCCAGCTTGAATACCACGTAACTAAACGAGGAAACTTCTCTTCTAGAATCTATCACATCGACAAGATATATACGAAGAACCCTTGAACTTAAGAACTTCCACTTATCAAAGATCCGAGATAGACTTTAAGAGAAACCCTAGATACTCAAGAGAAGAAACTTTCTCTTTGATCTGACGGCAACCGCCTCACAACCGCCACAAATCATAGTCGGCCTAACATCGCCTAAAAAAGACGCCTTACATCGTCCTTCCCAGGACACGATCTCTTTACCCTAAAAAGATCACCCAAAACTCAGAGTTCCCATAACTCACCCCCAAAAGGATCAATCAATATTCATTCTTTTACTGCAAAGAGCACCCTGGCTGGCTTGAACGTCGGAGCAGTTTTCGAACCCTTTGCAGGTTTTCCCCCCTTGGGAGCAGACGAACAGGACAGGAGCAAGGAGCGAGGAGCTGGAGCAAGGAGCAAGGATCCGGGAAAGGAGCAGAGCAGGAAGCAGAGGAAGAAGCAAGAACTCTAAGTCGAACAACACTCGACTTAACAGAATAATCAAGCATAACAGAGGCTGTCATGCATCAACTCCCTATTTCATGCTGATTTAACGGAAAGCCATTTTTTGACATCAGCATTTGGCGCTAGAAGGAGGGCATCTCTAGCAAAATCACCATCTGAGTAATCCGAACCCTACTCAAAAACTTTTCAGACTAACTATTTTTCTGAGCACCTCAGGCAGACATGTCTTCAGAGGACCACACCTCGCGAGGGTCGCCACACAGACTCCGCTGCACAGACGAACTCATGACCGAGCTAGCTCAGGTCAAAGCTGACTACCTCCGGTGGGATGAGGAGGCGAGACAATTGGAGGAGAAGCTTCGTAAGGCAGAGACGGCAAAAAACGCCAGAACACCCGAAAAGAGAGAAGAAGTAATAAAGAAATATGCACGAAGACTCTTCTCACCAGGCAACGCATTCTCTTCCGGAGATCTGACATTACAACCGAAAGACTAGATACGTCTAGAAAGCATCCTGGAAGTGATGATGCATAAAATGTCCAGACGTTGACTAACGACTGAAGAGTCAAGATCAGACCTGAAGTCTCTTGGAACGATTAATCTTAAGGCAGTAGGACAGCTAAACACCTGACGGTCCACCATACCTTCCCATAAGTGGGAGGTCGGCCAGAAGAAATCAGCTTTGCATTGAACGCCCTTGGCATGGATAGATCAGCCCTAGAATCTTAAAAGGAATTAGGTGGGTCTCCACAGGTTCGGCCCATATCTTATGCCTAGAACCGGGGAGATATCAGCGCTGCGCGACTTAATGACTTAATCCCGGACTTTGTAGAAAGATCTCAGTCGGCCTGACATCTTGAAGTCTTTAAGCCCGATTGGACTCCACGTATCTATAAAAGGAAACTTCTCCTTTAAAGTCTATCACTCCGGCAAAATATATACACAGTATCCTTAAACTTAGGAACTTTCACTTATCAAAGATCCGGGATAGACTCGAAGAGAAACCCTAGATACGCAAAAGAGGTAACTTCCCTTACGGTTTGACGGCCACTGCATCACCACCGCCACTAATCACAGTCGGTTTAACTTCACCTATAAAAGGCCCCCCACTTCGTCCTTCACAGGACATGATCTCTTCACTCCAGAAAAGATCACCCATACTCAGATTTCTCACAACTCGCCCCCCAAAAAGGATCGACCAATATTCATTCTTTTACTGCAAAGAGCACCCTGACTGTCTTGAGCGTCGGAGCAGTTTTCGAATCCTTTGCAGGTTTTCCCCCCTCCGGAACAGACGAACAGGAACAAGGTGCAAGGAGCAGGGAGCTGGAGCAAAGGAGCAGAGAAGCAGAGCAGAGAGGCGGAGCTGAACAGAGGAATCTCTCCTCTCCAAAACAGAATATACCATCATAACGGAGGCTGTCATGCATTAACTCCCTTTTTCATGTTGATTTAACCGGGAGCCAATTTTCGACACCAGCATTTGGCTTTAGAAGGAGGGGGTCTCTCCAGCAAATCATTAGATTCGGTAACCCGAACCTCACTCAATACTTCTTCAGAACTAACTACTTTTCCTAAAGGTCTTCAGGCAGACATGCTAGTAGAAACACGAACACCCGGTGAAGACCGAGGAGGATCTTTATATCTCATAATGGTCTCAACAGCCCTCGAGCGGCTGAAGGTCGAAAGAAGAAGCAAGAAGAGAAGATAACAAAACTTCAGAGCGACCTAGACATAGCAGAGACTAAGCTGAAATCCCTGCTCGGGAAAAACCCCAGAGCAGCAGACAGTCTGAGGGGTCCTACATTCCCGGGAATAGGCTCGTTCTCAGGGACGAAAATTTTTTCTAATCGCACCCAAGCTTTCCTAGATACTTTCAGAAAGCCCTCCGACAAGAGGATCGCCAACTTAAGTCAAGGAACGACCCCAGCGGTGACAACGATCAGGCGTTTGACAACACTGACAAAAGAGCTTGGCGGTATATCAGAAACTCTAACGGAGATAGTCGCAGAGGCATAAACGGAGTCCGAACCCGAGAGCGAAGAAAGTGTCAACGTCATAGCCGGAGGACTAACTCGTGTAGAGGACATGAGCAACAAACGACGACGAAATAACTACGAGGTTATGAGGATACACGATGAGGTTTCACCTCCTGTGATTTTCACCGATGATGACCTAAAAGGGGTAATCACGCCCCACGCGGACCCCCTGGTGATAACAGCGTTAGTCGCTAATTGGAAAATAGGGCGCATTCTAATTGACACCAGAAGTTCCACAGAGATCATAAGCCGGACATGCCTCCGAAAACTCCAAGTGAGAGCGCATCACACCGAAACTTATGATCATTGTTTAACAGGTTTTGGCGAAGATCGAGTACGAGCTGGGGGAAAAGTTACCTTACCCATACTTATTGGGGAAGGGGCGACCAGCTGAGCATTGATGCTAGAATTCATGATCGTTGACAAGCTGTATGCGTACAATATCATCCTAGGAAGGAACTTCTTGAAAGAGTCACGAGCTATGATCTCACTGAACCACCTAGCTATAAAAATCCCGATCCCAGGATTGAACCTTGTGGGAACAATAAAGGGACACCAGGCGGGCACAAGAGAGTACTACGTTGTCTCGGCTCGACATTGTCGACGACAAGCAGTGGTCCCACCCTTGCGAGCACCGGAAAAGGCACCGACTTTAATCGCACCATGAACATGCAGGAGTAGCGCCGCTAAGGTCAGTATTGCTCCTCAACTCACACAGATTATCTATATACATATTATCATTATTTTAGCCGTTAGGCAACAAAAGTAGCGCTACTCGCTACATATTTTATCTAGTAAAATAAAATATTTTCAGCATAAGACGCTATGAGAGGAGGAGTCCTGGTTAAACTCATCTCGCTTTGAATCGAGCAGGTAGCCCTGACAGCGAAAGCCACGACCAGGGGACCTAAAGGCAACCTTGGTAGCGAAAGCAATGATCAAGGGCCCTAATTTGAAAATAACCCTGCTAGCGAAAGCCACGACCAGGGACAAGACAGCCTCTGTAGCTACGGCAACGACCGAAGGCCCTAAGGAGCAGTCCTAGTTAAACTGAACTTTGCTCGAGTAAAACTGACCCTTCACCTAGCTCCCAAAGAGAAGTCCTAGTCAAACTGATTGGCTCAAAACGGCAAATGAGGTAGCTCCAGTAGCCACAGGTGCGACCCGAGGCATCATAAGGAGAAGTCCTAGTTAAACTTAAACTCTTTACTCGAGTAAAACGTGGTCCTTGAGGATCCCCAAAGAGAAGTCCTAGTTAAACTACAACCCTGGCGAAGGTGACCGGGGGTATAAGGAGAAGTCCTTGCGAAACTATTCATGCCTAAAATGAGGAAAACAGCCTTGATAGCTAAGGCAACGACCAGGGGCACGGGAGGAGTCTCGGCGAAAACTAGTCAAGCTCAAGCCGACGAAACCAGCTCTGGTAGCGAAAGCCACGACCAGAGGTCTAAGGAGAACTCCTAGTTAACTAGTCGAGCCCAAGCCGACGAAACCAGCTCTAGTAGCGAAAGCCACAACCAGAGGTCTAAGGAGAAGTCCTGGTTAAACTAGTTGTGCTCAAGCCAACGAAACCAACTCTGGTAGCCCAAGCTACGACCAGAGATCCAAGGAAAAGTCCTAGCTAAACTAGTCGTGCTCAATTCGACGCAACCAGCTCTGGTAGCTCAACCTACGACCAGAGGTTGAAGGAAAAGTGTTAAGACCAAACTAATAAAAACAACCCTGGGAGCAATAGCCATGATCAGGGGCATAAGTTAGGCTCGAAAATCACTATGATTTGCAGAGCCACGCTAATTCGGGTTCTATTTTGCAGAGGGAAATAGTAAGTTTAAGGCATACTAGACTAGATCTAAATTTGTTCTTTGGCAGGTGCGATCATTTGGAGCATGCGTAGTAAGTGTAGGAAATTGCATTAGTAAGCTAGGATAGACTAACCATATCCTAGTTTGGGAGATTCTCATATGTGCAGAAACAGGATATAAAAGCAAATCGAACCCTTAAGATCGAATCAAAACCATTGTAGCAGGATTACAATTTAGACAGGAAGGGAATGAGCCTCCAGAAGACAAAGGAAAAACAAAAACAACTACGGTTCATCGCCAGAAAGGATAGGACCAGAACGACCATCAGGACCAGGAACGGAGGAAGCAGAGCCTTCGTCGGAGTCATCACCCACATGGACCACGGAGTTGGTGACCTCCAGGTCCCACTCGTCCTCGCTAAAGGGAAAATCTTCCTCCAACCCTCGATCAACAACGGCAGCATTGACGGATAAGGCGACTCGCTCTTTATCAAGATGACGCAGGGGAGTAGTTTCCTTAGGAACGTAAAAACGACGAGCTGCATCCCAGGCAACCTGAAACGCAAATTTTCGTTGCCGCCTCAAGATCGCCGAGAACTCATCCCCCTCTTTAAAAGTCGCTACCGTCTTCTGACGGTTCGAGTCGGCCAATTCGAAGATGTTCTTGTAAGAAGCCTGAAGAGCAGCCCTGTCTTTCTCCCTTTGTTGAATCAAACTGGCTTCTTTCTCCTGAAGGGCTTGAAGTCTCTTTTCCAGACTAATAACACGAGCGTCAGATTGAGAAAGTGAAGAACTTCCACGAATCCCGTTCGGCGGAAGCTATCTTTAGGTCATTAGCTAAGATCTCAGCTTCTGCTTTATACGACAAAGCATCTTTTTCAGTCTTTGCAAGCTGGGATTCCAGACGCTCGATTGAGGATAAGTGGGACGCGACATCATGACTAACCTGATAATTCTGAAAAAGGGGACGATACGGAGAAATTAGAAAAAAGTGAAGAACTGGTGCTGGGAGAACCTCACTCTGGAAATGGAGATAATGGCCATCAATCAGAGAAGTCACATGACGAGGAAGTCCTTGGGCAAGGTGGACATCTTCACCGATAAACTCAAGGTGGACGAAGATTTCCCTTTACTAACCAAAGAATGAATGCTCGCCCTAGTCCGGGAGGCAACAGGACCACGATTGATCGAAAGAGGAGCAGGAGGAGAAGACCTGGTGGGAATCGAAGGAGAAGCTGGACTGACAGGTTCTCGAATAAAGACGCCGGCCGAACTCCGGTCGACCAGAGACTCGGTGCGAGATTTTTTTACACCAGAAGAAGCCAGCATATCTTCAGCCCTATTCCGTTTTCCCAGGAAAGCTGAAAAAGAAGGAAAACAAGGAGATCAGACACATAAGAAAATACGGAAAAGAAATGAAGAAGCATATCCGACCAAAACTCACGAGGAAGAGAAAAAAGTGTCTTTTTCTGATAAAGGGCCTCTAGATCAGCGACGCCTTCAGGAATGAGACCCTCTATCCCCCTATCCAAAGCGATTAAAGCTTTAAAACATCTAACATCTCCCTTATTAGGGATGATTTTTGGACGAACGTGGGCAGAACTGGATACACGAAAACCATAGTCCTCAGTTGCAAGAGAGAGACAAACAAAAAGGAATCTATCCTTGTAAACCTTAGGGATATTCGGAGTAGAGAAGAATGGACCGACACGAGAAGAAAAATAATGCCACCACCGATCACTGGACTTAACAGAAAAATCTTGTCAAAAGCATAAAGACTCGCTTTCTCGCCATGATGAAGACAGAGAAAGTAAAACGCCATGATAGTCATTACGGCGTTAGGACTCAGTTGAAATAGTTGTAGCCCATAATAATTCAGCAAGTCAACAAGAAAGAGAGGGAAAGGAACCACCAACCCCAGATTGAACAAGACCTCGTATACACCAACGCGACGGTCATTAGTAAGGCAAATTTTGTCTTCTGGCGAGGGGAGAAGTAGTTCAACAGTGGCTGGAATCGAATGAGTATTTCAAAGAGCATCGATCTCCTCTTGAGTCATCCGACTTGTGAAACGATTTTGGCCGGAGAAATCAGCGGCGGAAGAAGGAGCCGCCATTCTTTTTCAAAAAAAGTAAAGAAGAAAATATGAGCAAATCCAGAGGCTTAAAAAAACTCAGCTTGAGGGTTAAGGCTAACGCGCACCGGACCAGTAGGAAAACGACGCGCGGCAGTAATCAGTCGGCGCAAAGAAACCCTAGCTTCCCCTCGATTACCGATCAAGGACGTCAATAATTCACGTTACTCGATGAATGGTGGAACAATTAAAGAGTTCTGGAAAGAGCACCCATTCCCCACTCATAAAGGACCACGCGTCCACCATGGTTGTTGTGCACAGCAGTCCAGAAGATCAACGCTTAAAATGCGTGACCAAAGGATCAAATCTATGACGTCACCAAATTGCTCATGGAAAAGAAATTAATTACTTCAGCAGAAGACGAGACGTGTCTCGGGAGAACAAACCACATGTCAAGACAAAACATAGCTAGGATTGCTCTGGCAAAAACAGCGCTCCATGAGAGAGGATCTCAACTTAGCAGATACCAATCAGCTCTGGAATATCAGCAAAGAGACCGAGCGCTACAAAACAGCCCAGGTCCAGGTAAGACCCAAAGAGTTTCAGCAGATACAGCTCTGAGACAAGTAATACTCTCGACATCAGCAACATTAATCACAGTCTCATGTCTAACATAAGTTTTAATAATTAATTGACCTCTGTTTTGTCATAAGAGATCTTGTCAAATTTCTTTGTTTGAACCATGATTAACTATTTGAAAGATACGTGACCAAGCAACTTTAGCTTCATCTATGTCCTTTTAAATTTATTTGACTAGATTAGAATAACTAAGTTGAATCGTTTGGTATAATTACTTAAAAGTTAAATAGGCATCTTTTAAGAACATCATAAAATACTAAATACTTTATTTACCTCCATAATCTTATTACAAAGTCGATGTTAGGAAAAAGAAAACTAAAACTAATTTAAAGTAATGCCTATGGAGTCCATGATCCTTCTTGAGCTTTTGTAGCAACTTTTGATTCTGTGGCTTTTCACAGGTTCATCTCCTATTCATTAAATACTTATCTCCCATTTGCTCCTGTCATTCATAATGAAAAGATCTTTTGAGGTATCCAATACCTTAAAGGAAAAGTACTTAATCGAAAGAACTTTTAATATTTATACCTTAGTCGTAATTCTCAGCTACGTTGTTTAGCTCTTCCTTATAGCGTGTGCAATCTCTTATCCAGATATGAGATGTGCTCCCACAAAATAGACAGTTATTGTTAGGAAGGATAGTTCTGGGTCATGGCACTCTCATGCCTGTTCTTCTGCCAGAATGTCTCCTTCTCCTAACGTTTTCCGTTCCCGTGTTAGTACCTTCTTGAACACTAAGAATTTCTTCTGTAGTTTCAGGTAAGGTATGTTGATTTTGTTTTCAGCAACTTCCAGAATTGTGAGTAGACTTTCAAAGGAAACTTTTCCAAACTTTTGTTCAAAGTTAGCTCTTACATCCTGATAACTATCGTCTAGTGAACGCAGGATGATGTCAATCTCCAGTTCGACTCCCATAGGAGATCCCATCCATTCCATGTCTTTGAAGTGATCAATCATTTCCAAAACATAGTGATGAACTGATTTCCCTTTCTCAAGTCGTTTTTCCAGTGTTACCCCTGTGATTCTAAATCTCTCCATTCGACGATGTGTTCTAAACATATCTCTTAGTTGTCGAATGATAGTGTATGCTTCCATGTCAATGAACATATCTTGATATTTCCTTTCCATGGACATTAACATTAAATTGGTTACTAGCGCTGACTTCCTTCGAATAGTGTCTACTTGCCTACGCTCTTCATCAAAAGAGGTTTCTGAAAGTACGGGGATTGGAGTGTCCAATACTTCCGCTCTTGCTCCAAGAACCTCTCTCAGATTTCTTTCCCATTGAACGAAGTTGGTGTCACTCAACTTCATAAGCACGGTGTGAAGGTTGAAGATGTTGTTGTTTGTCATAATTAAACTACATGTAGGAAACGCGAAAGTGATTTAAACTTGTTATCCTGGCATAACTCTTATTTGCCTATATTATTCTATATTTATTGTCCCCTAAGAATAATATAATTCCAAGATCCCATTCCTTCGAAATTAAGCGTACTTTGGCACTGTCCTTAACTCGTCGTCCTGGGTGAGTAACATTTTATTGATCATACTCTAATGATTCTTGGTCGACTAATTTCACACTTGAGTGTCAAATTGTCCTTTAGCCCCGAAATCCAAAACCCTTTTGCTGACTCATTGAGAATAACCATTTAGACATGCAGACCTCTTCATAGATCAACCCGTATTGTCCCGAGGTAAAAGATGGCACCCTGCTTTGGCAGATCCACCATCGATGAACAAGGGCTCATCAGGTGTCTTAATTTGGGTAGGCTTTACTCAAAAAAAAAGTTGGGAATTATTACGTAATTTATCAAGTTGCGTTACTGTGAACTCTAGCATAATCAGTTATGATTTATTACGTAAAAGTTTATATGGGTTTGCGTAATGATTTATTAAATCTTAGTATTACTCCTAAAAGATCTCATCTTTTAGGTTATTTCTTGTTCGCCTAAGGTTCGTTTGGATTCATATCCTTGAATCACCATTGAGTACTCCCACTCGAATCATGATCCCATCATTCGATTCGTCAATGGTTTCTTAAGACCCTATACTCTAATTATTATTCAAACACATCACACTTGTGCTTGGAAACAAGGAGCGTTTACCTATCTAAAGGTATACTAATCTACACAATCACATATATTCATACATACAATAATATGACATTCATAATTTAAATATAAAGTATGTATCCTAGATTTGTTTCTAGGTTTGCTACGTTTAGTATAGCTAATTGTGGGAAAATGTGACATGTCTATGTTAATGGGCTCTAAAGTTTATTTTTCGTAAAATTCGAAGTAAAGGCACATTATGTTTCTTCCTTAATGATTTCCAAAATCGATTTAAGGAAAAACTCTGTTTGGGCCCTTCGATGGCCCGGGTCAATGTCGGAAAAAATATGCTTGAAACTGGGAGAAAAGGGTTTGAAAAACTCCCATTCGGGTCAAGGCCCAAATCCATCTAGTCAAACTCGAAAGACCCAAGTCAACCCTGGTCAAAATCCCTTGACTGTTCGTGGGTCAACCCGAGACTTGTCTCGGGTCAACTTAGTCATAGGTCGGACCTAGGGACAACACGTTCCGATCGTGCTCTCTCCCTCGGTCAGACGCGTCTTAGCCTAGCTAGACACGTCCTGGTCAGGTCAGATGCGTCTTGGACGCTTCTGACCTAGGACAGACCATAGGCATCTCGGACTGGATGCCTAGGATGCGTCCTAGACGCGTCCAAACCATCGGGTCTATGTAGGACCCTCTCGGATGCTAAGTCCGAGAGGTGTTTGGAACATTGAGACGCGTCCTAGACGCGTCTCGGGTTGGGATGTCATATGGGCCATCTCAGTTGAAAGGTCCGAGATGCCTTGGTGCATCACAGTAGCGTCCTAGACGCTTCTGTGCACAGACAACACGGGTATCCTGCTTTAAATACCCTCCGGACGCGTCCAGATGCGTCTTAGACGCTTCTGGTCGCTCCAGACGCATCCTAGACGCATCTGGATGCTCCAGTCGCATCCTAGGTGCGTGTAGAAGCTTCCAATTGCATCCTAGATGCGTCTGGTTGCTCTAAACGCATCCTAAATGCGTCTGGGCTTGCGTCCAGGGTCTCGATCCTAGACCGAGACCAAGTAGGATTCCCAGAGCGCGTCCTGGACGCGTGAGGGACGTCTGAGACGCGTCTGTCTCGGACTCCTAGTCCGTCTCAGACTGGGATATCCCAGACGTGTCCTGGACGCGCTGGGATGTCCGAGACGTTTCTGTCTCGGACTCCTAGTCTGGATCGGATTAAGTATCCCGGTCTGCACGGACTGGGATTTCCAGTCCGTGTCCCACCCGGTCTCGGACTCCCAGTCCGAGACGTGTTGGTCCGGTCCAGACGCGTCCTGGCCGGTCCGGCCAGTTGGGTTTCCAAAATTTTTGGAAACTCTAATGTTCCTTCTTCCTTTTTTTTTTCTGTTTTTGGTTATTCAAGCCGCTATTAGGTATTGTTTTTGATGAATTCGTCATCCAATTTCATGGATTTTGTTGATTTTTATCAAAAACTCTTAAACCTAAAGCTAGTTTTTGAAAACCCTTTTCCAAAAAACTAATTTTAGTGTTTTAGGTCATTGAATCTAATAAAAAAACCCTAATTGATCTTATCAAAAGCATGTTTAAATCTCTATTCAAACACTATTATCTAGTTATTCAAGTTTGAATCTAATTCTTCTAGTAAAAGATTGTTCATGCAAACGGCTCGTGATGCCACTGTACAGTTTCTTGTGTATCTAATACATTATCTAATGTTTCATGCGGAATCTTAAACATCTATATGTTAACATTAGATTACCAGGATCGATATACATGACTAATCAATGAACTAGAATGGAAGGATAATTACCTCTAATCGCTTTCCCACGAACTAAATCCCGTCCAGTATTCGGAAGATAAGAGCTCCAATTATCGCTTTCCCTAAAAGAGTGTATAACTTGAACTCCCTCCTTCGAGTCAGCTAGGACCTTCTTGAAGGTTGAGATGAAGAACTCCTTCTTCTTGACTAGATATTTGAGAGAAACACCTTTTACCTCTCTCTCTCAGACAGCTCTCTCTCTAAGAAATTACACTGAACTTCTTTTCAGTTGGCTTAGGTTTTTCCTTACTAACTTTTTCACCTCTCTTTAGGTTGTCTAATTAGGTCCTTATATAGAAATCCCTAGAATAGGTGTTTGACCCAAACTAGGATTCATAAAACCTAATTATAAGATATTTTCCCAAAACACCCTTTTAGGGTACCTTTAGTGTGGCCGGCCAACATAGCCCTTTATGGTCTTCTTTGGCCGGTCCACTTAGGGCTTAACCAGTCATAAGATGGTCGGCCCCTTGCTTAGGTCGGCCATCATATGGCCGGCCCTCCTAAAGCCTTCCTGGAGCTTCCTTTAAGGCCCGGTTATGACTGTCTTTTATCCGGACTCTTCCGAACCATCTGGACTTACTAATAATGGATCTAATCCACCTATTTGCCAATCTTTTACTAGTCAATTCTCTCAGTTCAAACCATTACCGAAGTTATCCGATGATCGTAGTTGGCTTCTAGCTAAGCGCTACGACCCCTAATTCGACCGGACTAATGTTCTTCCGTCTAAGGTCATCATGATCTTATTCGCCAAATCGTACTAATTGACATCTTGGTCGAAGGACATTCCTTCGGAAAGATACTATTCCTTCAGATCGAGGGAATATATCCTTCAGAAGCGTACCAACAACTTACCAACTCAATCTCGGAACTTAGAGATCTCAGTCGGCTACAGATCTTATGTGTTTAAGCAAGCATGGACTTCAAGAGTCCGAAAGGAGGAAATATCTCCCAGAAGATCTATCACCTCGGGAGGATATATACGAAGGATCCTTGAACTTAGAAACTTTTATTTATCCTAGATACGAGATACCTTCAAGGGAAACCCTAACTACGAACAGTGGGAAACTTCTCTAAACGGTGGATCACAACCGCCTAATCTAGACCGTCTAATCACAGTCGGTCTACTTCAGCCTATAAAAAGGCCCCTCATTGTCTTCCACAAGATACAAACTCTCGAACAGAAAGATCCCCACTTACATAGAGTTTCCATCACTCGCCCCCAAAAGGATCAGTCAATATTCATTCTTTTACTGCAAATAGCAACCTTACTGTCTTGAGCGTTGAAGCGGTTTTCGAACCCTTTGCAGGTTTTCCCCCCAAGAATTGAGGAGCAGGAGCATGGAACTAGAGCTGGAGTAAGGAGCGGGAATAAGAAGCAAGAATCACAATCAACTTACCAGAATATTCGATCATAACGGACGCTGTCATGCATCAAGTCTCTGTTTCATGCTGATATAACGGAAGGTCATTATTTGGCATCATTATTTGGCGCTAGAAGGAGGGCATCTCTCCAACAATATCATCAATTCGGTAACCCGAATTCTCTCTCAGTCTCAAAATTAACCATTTTTTTCTTAGGCCTTGAGGCAAACATGACCTCAAGCTGCGACGCCACCAAAGAAATCGAGGCCAAACATCCTTCCTCAGAAGAGGTAATGACCGCGATCGAACAACCGAAAGAGGAGAAGATACAAGAAGATGAAGACATAGAGAAAACAACGGATATCACAGTTCTAGTGCAGATCGGAGGCAGACCTGGTGAAATCACTTAAGTGGGTAGCACACTAACCGAGAGGCCCGATACCCTGATTGTCTAGCCAACGTGGTACTAGTTCAGAAAAAGAACAGGACATGGAGAATGTGCATAGATTTCACCAGCCTCAACAAAGCTTGTCCGAAAGATAGTTTCCCACTACCGTCCATTCCAGTTAGTGGATTCCACATCGGGTCACGAACAGCTCACCTGTATGGATGCCTTCGCGCGATATCACAAGATGGCTATGCATTCGGCGACCAAGAGCAAACTGCCTTCCTTATGGACCAAGGGTTGTATTGTTACCAGCAGATGCCCTTCGATCTCCAAATGCCGGAGCAACCTATCAGCGCCTGGTCAACAGAATCTTTAGTGACTAGCTCGGAAAGACGGTCAAATGTTACGTAGATGACCTGATTGTGAAAAGCAGGATCCGCATAGATCTGATACCAAACCTTAAAATCGCTTTTGACAGACTTCAGGCTTACAACATGAAGCTGAATCCGGAGAAGTGCGCATTCAGGGTAACTTCAGGGAAGTTTCTTGGGTTCATGGTGAGTCATAGAGGAATAAGAGCCAACCTCGCTAAAATCGCCGCAGTGAGGGACATGCCCAACCCGGGGACGAGGAAGGAGGTCCAAAGATTGACGGGGAAGTTAGCCTCCCTCTCAAGGTTCCTGAGCAAGATGGGAGACAAAGCTCTCCCTTTCTTCAAGATTCTAAGAAACCTACCAGACTTCGAGTGGAGGCCTTAGGGAGAACAAGCTTTCCAAAAGTTAAAGACACATTTAATGGGTCCATCCTTGCTAGTCAGCCCAAACTCAAGACACGAACTGATTATCTACCTAATTCGAAAGAGGTAGTATCTGCGGTGGTGATAAAGACGATCGAAGGAGTGATGCACTCGGTATACTTCGTCAGCAAGGTACTTAACAGAGCAGAGCTAAATTATCCGACTGTAGAAAAGCTGGCTTACGCACTCATTTTAACAGCCAAGAAATTAAGCCCCTATTTCTAAGCCCACACTATAATCGTGTAAACAGACCATCCTCTCAGAAATGTATTACAAAAGATGGATCTGTCAGGACGGCTGACTAAGTGGGCAGTAGAGCTCAGCGAGTTCGATATCAGATACGTGCCTCGAACTGCCATTAAGGGACAGACACTGGCAGATTTTATATCGGAATGCTCCATCCTCGCAGCAGATATAGGACCAGAGCAAGTTTGGACTCTTTTCGTGGACGGAGCATCGAGCGAAGCAATGAAGGGAGTCTGAGCTGTTCTGATCAGCCCCGAAAATGAAAAGACCTGCAGGCGACAACATTCAAGTTTGCCATCACGAATAACAAAGCCGAGTATGAGGCTCTACTTGCAGGATTACGAATGTCCTTGAAAGCCAGAGCTATTACGTCGGGAAAGTCAAGGACTTGATCCAACATTTTGCAAAGTTCACCATCACCAGAATCCCTCGGGAATAAAACGCACTAGCAGACGCCTTATCCAAAATGATCAGAGGGCAAGCAACCATACTAGGAGTAATCTTTCAGACACTGGAAGAAATAAGCATTAACAATACAGCGGAAGTGGTGCCATCAGAGTAGCTTAGGGAAATACGTGGATGAGACTGTACATCGAATATTTACAGACAGAAAAATTACACGAAGACACCAACGAATCTAAAAGAATTCGAAGAAATGCCTCAAGGTACACCTTGCTTAGAGGAGTCCTCTATCGAAAATCTCTGATCCACCCATTACGGCGTTGCTTGACGAAGGACGAACAGAAGTATGTAATGACGAAGATGCAAAAAGGCAGGGCCAGAAATCATGCAGGACCCAGGACATTGCAAAGATAGTTGATCTTGGTCGGTACTGTTGCCCCGGTATGCTGAGAGATTGCGTAAAACATAATAAATACTGCGAATCCTGCCAAAGATATGCCAACAACTACAGGATGCACCCCAACGAGTTAACATCGATCGTAAGCCCTTGCCCTTTCATGTAATGGGCAATCGATCTGGTGAGACATTTCCCAATGGGAATAGGAGGAAAGAAGATGTTATTGGTCATCTAGGATTACTTTACTAAGTGGGTAGAAGCAGGGGCGCTATCAAGGACCCGAACAGAAGATATCATAAAGGTGTTATGGAACAAGGTGATAACGCGGTTCGGGGTTCCAAGAATCCTCGTCATGGACAACGGACCCCAATTCAATAACGACGTGATGAAAAGTTTTCTGACGGAATACGCGATTAGCCAGCCTACGTGAGCCCTTCTCACCCAGCCGGAAATGGCCAGGTCAAGGTAACTAACAAAACTCTGGTAAAAATATATTAAAACCAAGTGCTTCAAAAACATGAACTGGGTAGATGAGCTCCCCAACGTGTTGTGGACTTACCGCATCACACCACGAAGAACTACAGGAGAAACACCTTTTCGAATGGTGTACGGTATGGATGCCGTACTGCCAGTCTAGATAGGGAAACCGAGCCTAAGAGTCAAACACTTTCACCCAATAACCAATAAGGAACGCATGCTGGAGCACTTGGATCTAATCGACGAAGTCCAAAACCAAGCGAAAATAAGAAACCTAGCCTTTACGGATACCTTGTCAAAGAAACACAAATTTCACATGAAGATAAGGAAATTCGCCGTATGAGACATGGTATAGAGAAACTCCAACTTCGTCAAAAAGCCATCGGCGGAAAAACTTTTCCCAATAAGGGAAGGGACTTACACGATAGTCAAGATAGTAGGACCAAGAGCATACTTGCTGCAGCTTACATCAAGGCAGATCCTCACATACGCTTGGAATGCAGAGCATCTCATACTAGCATTCGGGGAAAAGGACGGAGTCGTTCCTGAGAACCCTTAGAATTCATCAAACTAAAAATGGGGAAGTGGGAGCCCCTACCCACGATGCCACTAGAAGAAAACACCTTTGAAATTTCATTGAGTTCTAGGAAAAAATTTCGCAAGGAGAAGTCCTAGTGTAGCATATTCGTGCTCAAGCCGACGAAACATCCCTAGTAGCCCAAGCCACGATCAAGGGCCTAAGTAGAAGTCTTAGCTAAACTAGTCGTGTTCAAGCTGACGAAACAGCCCTGGTAGCCCAAGCCACGACCAGGGGCTTAAGGACAAGTCCTAGTTAAACTAGTCGTGATCAAGCCGACGAAACAGCCCGGGTAGCCCAAGCCACGACCAGGAGCCTATGGAAAAGTCCTAGTTAATCTAGTCGTGCTCAAGTCGAGGAAACAACCTTGGTAGCCCAAGCCACGACCAGGGTGAAGGATATATCCTTGTAGTCTGAAGAAGCTAGATGCCCTTTCGAAAGGGTGTCCTTCGACCAAGGTGGCAATGCGCTCAATTGTCAGTTAGGATAACGATGACTTTATCCGGAAGATCATAGTCCGGTCCAATTAGGGGCTGTAATGCTTAGCTAGAAGCAGCTTACAACTGTCGGGTCACTTCGGTGATTTGCAGCTAACGTAGACCAGATCCTACACAGCGGGTTACACCAAAGAGTGGTGGCTTGATCGGAGAGAGTTGACTAGTGGGAGCTTGTTAGTAGATGGATATGATCAAGTCTGATAGTGCCAAAAGATAGAAGGAATCCGGCTCGAAAGAGAATCCCCACTTTTGGGCCGACCACATCAATCCCAGTAATGGGTTGATCTGAACCGGCCACAAAAGGGGAGTGGCCCGGCCAGGCTAAGCCCATTAATGGACTTAAGTGGTCGGCCACACTAAATTAGGGGAAACCTTAATTTCTAGTCAGAAAGAGTTCTGATGAGTTTATCTTTTCTAGGACTCTTATTGAAACATAATTTGAGTGAGACTCCTATTAGGATTTCTCTATATAAGGGTCATTAGAGAGCAAAGAAGGGGTTGGATTTTTCTCTAAGAAAAACAGTTTATCTCTCACAATATACAACTAAGTGGGGAGAGAGGGTTTTAGAGAAAAAAACTCCCAATCTATCTAATTAGTCAAAAGAAGAATGGTTCTTCTTCTCAACCTTCAATGGAGTCCTAGCTTCCATCAAAGAAGGGAGATCAAGTTGCTTACTCCGGTGTCTCAAGTAGAGGAGCGACATTTGGAGCTCTTATCTTCGGGATAAAGGAGTTAGAATCTTATTCGGGAAAGCAAATCCAGGTATTCTACTTTCAGCTTCTTGTTCATTATTAGTTCATGCATATGATCTTGGTTAGCTAACGTTAAACATATGATGTTTGAGATTCCGCTTATAACGTTAGTTAGATGATTAGTAGTCTTACAGACGTACAAAACGTAACAGTTCATCACGAGCCGTTTGCATTAAACTAGTTTTGACTAGAACGAATTAGATTCAAACTTGATTTATTTGATAGATTAGTTTGAACAGAGATTCAAACACGTTTTGGTTAGTTTGAATTAGATTTATACGTAATCTTTCAAAACAGTGTTTGAAAGAATAGAGACCTTAGATTTCAAGTGTTTTGAAAAGGGTTTTCGAAAACTATGATTTTAGGGTTTGTGTTTTTGGTTTGGAGATGCAAAAAACACTATTTTTGATGGATTGTTCATCAAAAACAGCAACCATAACAGCAGCTACAGAGTAGGGAAGATGAAGCAAAAGAATTTAGAAGTTTCTAAACATTGGCCTTGCTGGCCTGATCGCGTCCAGGACGCGCTTAGGACGCGTCCTTTACCTTCTAAGGACAGAAACCCTAGTCCTACACGTACTAGGAGTCCCGACCTTCTCGGACCAAGAACCCTTGTCCATGTTGGACTAGGATAGGTCTCGACCTTCTCGAAATAAGAGCCCGAGAAGTGCGACCTTGACTCGGTCGTGTCTCTAAGACGCGACCATAAGTCAAAGACGCGTCTCAAGTAGAGATGCATCTAGTAGCTACTGTCCGGACGCGTCTGGGTGTGTCTAAGGCATCTCGGACTTCTAGTCCGAGATGGCCAAAAAGACGGTTTTGGTCCAGACGCGTCCAGGACACGTCTAGGACATATGGACGCGTCCTGCCTAGGGCTATGACCCGTCTAGACTAAGAGACATGATGCGTTTGGAACATGCCGTCTCTGGTCCGAACTATGTCCGACCCATGCCGAGACTGGTCTTGGGCTTTCCCGAGAATTAGTCAATGGGCTTGACCAAGGAGTTGACTCGGGTATTTTGAGTTTGACTCGAGCCTTAATGGGCCATGACCCGAGTGGGAGTTTTCGGTCTTTTCTCCGATTTTTCTTCAGGTTTCACTTAAATTTTTGGAAAAGTCACCCGGGCCATCCGAGGATCCAAACGGAGTTTTTCCTAAAATTGATTTTAAAAATCATTATAGGTAAAACCAAAACGCGCCATTAGTCCAAAATTTACGAAAGTAAACTCAGGGCTCGTTTGGCATATATGTCTTAGTTTCTCCCGAAGAATTATTTAGACTATAGCGAACCTTGATTTGATCCTGGAATTGAATCTCGTGCATACTATAGAATACTATGAACGTCATATTATTGTATGTATGAATGTGAATGTGGAGAATAGAATGGCAATAGAAGTGTCCATTGCAGAACCGAAGGATGAGATCATGGTTCGAGTGGGAGAAATTAATGGAAGTTCGAGGAAGGAAATCTATGCGAGCTAAAGAGAAACAAGAAGCTACCTAAGAAGATTAGATCTTTTAGGACAGGGGCCACACTAGGATCAAATTAGCTTGATTTAATTTTCGCGCGCATTTACTAGTTTACGTTTTACATCATGGATGATTACGTTAGAGTTCACAGTAATGCATCCAAGATAAAAATGTAAAAGTCCCCAAAAGGAATTTTGAGTAAAGCCTACCCAAATTAAGACACCTGTTGAGCCCTTGTTCATCGATGGTGGGTCTGCCTTCGCAGAGTGCCATCTTTTACCTCGGGACATACGGGTAGACCTGTGAAGATGTCTACATGTCTAAATGGTTATTCTCAACGAATCAGCAAAAGGGTTTTGGAATTCGAGGAAAAGGATGAATTGAACACATAAACGTGTTATTCATCAACCAAGAGTCATAGAAGTATGACCAGTAAAGAGTTACTCACCCAGGATGACGGGGTTAAGGCCAGTGCCCTAGTACGCTTAACATCGAAGAA
Organism: Eschscholzia californica subsp. californica; assembly: GCA_002897215.1. Taxonomy (NCBI): domain Eukaryota; kingdom Viridiplantae; phylum Streptophyta; class Magnoliopsida; order Ranunculales; family Papaveraceae; genus Eschscholzia; species Eschscholzia californica. The sequence continues at coordinate 299,088 of BEHA01000777.1, forward strand.
ACGGGGTTTGGAATCGCATTATTCAACCGGGTGCGGTTTTCATTGAATAATGTGGCAAAAACTGTTTTTGCTATGATATAATTTTTACGATTTTGCTTTTTCTTTTAATGTATAATATATATGACTATTAGAAAATAGTTTTCCAACCTTCGTTCATTCCTTGAGAGGGAATTAAACGAAAGTTATTTCTTTGATTGGATTAGAATCCGAGAAACGCTCTCGAATTCGAAACAAAAAAAACGTCCGAGAATATCCCATTCTTAATGTTCGTTGCTACCTCAATTGAGGATAATAGCAAGATATGCTTATCCAAAAGGTCTTTTGTGAGCATCCATAATATGGATGCATACACAACCATTCGACGAATGTAAGAAGAGTTCTTCTAGATGTTGTGAATGGAGAGGTTCGGTACCTCTAAGAAAGTCGTCTTAAGAAAGAAAAACCTGAAGGTTCTGGATTTTCTCTTCTTCAAGCAATAACTAAAGATATTATCCTTCACCGGTTCAATATATAGATTGAACAAAGGACAGGATAAAATCATGGATAAGTCACTCAGTTTATGAAGACAACTGAAAAAACAATGAGGAATGTTGAATCCAAGAATTAAGTTCTTAAGATTCAGCAACCAAAGGAATATAAGAGGGTTCTTATGATTCATAGGGAGAAAGGGTCAATTTATAAAGCAATGGCTAGGTCATTAAAGAAAACTACCCTAAGTACCTGGAAGACAAAAGAAACGGAATCGCGAATTCCGGTTCTTGCAACTTTGTTAACAAAGTTAATCTAGCAAGTATAGTAGACTTCCTTCATCAGGTATTTAAGACCGGATGTGCAGCTCAGTGGGAGCTAAAGGAAATTACATACTTGACTAAAAGGAGAAAAGATCCAAGAGGGAGCAGAAGCAAGTGATTGCTAAGGATGCTAAATTGGATCAAAGTCTTCTTTAGACACTGATCTAGCTTAGAACTTAATAAGTGTCATTATGTTCTTATATAAACATCTAATGTTTTAAACCAGTGCTAAATTAACAAAAAGGGGTTCTAGGATAACTAAAACGTTAACAATGATACTATAGGCTATAATCAAAGGATTCAAACTGGTCAACTCTGTTTTTGTCGTTGAGCCAAATTGACATAAGACAGATGAAGAAGATCCATTGGTATGGACTTATAAGTCCAACGATTTTGAATCATACGACACATGTGAATTTTGTTCAAAAGGACTATTTGACGAAGTCACCTTTCCGAAAGGAAGATATGACTAGTGAACTAATGTCTTCATACATACTGATGTATGTAAAACTATTAATACACTAACTAGAGTTTACCAGAATCCACTTGACGTAAATATAAGTCATTTGATTCGATCGAGATGGTGAATATTTTTTTCAAGAATTTGATAACCATCAACGAAGTTGAGAAATAGTTTCTCACCTTGTTCTAACAAACACATCATATGGGTGATGAGTCTAGTGGGAGTGATCGACCATGTTACACATGAGTCAATCAATGATGGGTATAGGCCAATCTTCCAAACACGTTATGGGATATATTCTCAACACGGTCATTCTACCTACCTAACCACATTCCGTCAATAGCTGAAAAGACACCATAAGAGTATGGGTTTGGAATGGTTTCAAAGAGGTCTTTTCTCAAGGTATAGAGATATGAAACTGATGTAAATGGTTACCGAGAACTAAGTTGTCATATCAGACAAAATATTTCTTTATGGGATAAAGAAATACTGGAAATTCTCCCACAAACAATTAGAGAACAAGGTGGTTGTTACTCATGGTAGTGTCTTGCTTGAAACAAGTGTTATTTCAAGAAGACGAGTGGGAGAAATTTAAGATATCAAAGAAATTCGATCTGAGCAACAAACTGACACTGGTATAAGAACCAATAGTGGTATACGAATGTTAGAAATTACAGTTTCTAGCTATTCATAGTCGATAGACATGGAATGAGAGGTAGAGATAGGAGATCTAAGAGAACCTTCCGCATAAGTCGAATTAGATTCGCAGGAGAGCCCTCAAGGAGTTGAGAGCATCTCAAAGGTGTTCAAACCCCTTATAGGCCTTGAAGGCTCATAGATCTGTCTCAGAGGACTGAAAACCTGCTGAAGAAGAAAATGAGCTACCTAAAAAAAAACTATGACGGAATTACTCCGAAATATAGTTTGGAACCATAAGATCAGAATGGAATCCATGTCTAAAATCAAGTTTTGTAACTTGGTCTATTTCGCTTAAAGGAATAGTTCCTAATAAGTACAAATAGGTTTGTCATAGTGAAAAATAGACAAGGATGGAAACATTGGTGTTTCCCAGAACAAGACTAAGAAAAAAGGTCACAGAATTCATGGTATAGACCACGAAAAGACCGTCCCTCATGTCACGAGGCTTAAAGACCATACTGATCCATCACCAGCAAAAGAATGTGTACGTGAAACATCCTGGAGGAAGTTAACACTTTTAAAAGCTGGTAAAAATCGCAAGCTTCAGAAATCCATCTGCGGATTTAAGCGGGCAAGTAGGAGTAGGAATCTTCGATTCTCCAAATTAATCAAGAGTTGATTTCTTTGAGAGTGAAGAGAAATCATGAATTCAGGAAGTTCAAGAAGGTTAGTGGGAGTGACCCAGTTTTCTTTCGTCTGGTATGTAGACGACATACTAGAGATTGAGAATAACATTCTGATGTTGAAAACAGTTTAGAACTGACTCAATAAAAGGACCACACATAGGTGAAACGCTTTTGGGCATCAAAAGATCTATGGAGATAGATCGAGAAGATGATAAGACTCGTTCAAGAAAAGTCTTGAAAAGTCTAATGTGAAAAGACTCAACTAGAGTATTTCTACCCAAGTCTCATGGCACACAACTTGGCAAGATTCAGCATCTGGAGGATTCTGCTGAGCCAGCACACATGAGAAACATGGCTATGCTTAAGTCATAAGATCGGTCATGTTGGACATGATTAGCATTCGCCTCAACGTCTCAAAATACTTGGAGTATCTATGGTCGTCACTAATCAAATCCAGATAAGCTGATATGGATCGCACAAAGTTCTTGAGAAGAACTTGTGATAAATTCTTGGTAGGAAAATAAAAAGGTTGAAAAGTCATATGTTGCTTCCAGAATAAGATGACAATCTTGACTTGGAATAACAATAAGCTGGAAGGATTCCAGACGAAGACTGTTGCAAACTTTACAAATAAAAGAAAGTAGTTAAAGCTTGTTAAGCTTTAATTTAGTATTGAAACACTAAAGATTATCATTAGGATGATAACCAGTAAAATCCACATAGATTAAATCTATTAACTAAACTGTCACCTTAGACTAAGTGTGAAAGTCATACTAGGATCATAGGCATTAAGCTTTCCTGAAAAAGCTTAAACGGTAAACTTGAGGGTATAAGGAGTTACACGGGAAGGCTCAATTTTAGATACTCTTGTTATCAGAAATAATTTAATTATTTCGTCGTTAAATCGTGGTTTAGTTTTTAACCGACAGTCCAAAAATAATGAAGCATTCCAAGTATGATTATCAGATATGTGATCTGGTAAATGAAACCTTACAGTGAACTTAGAATATATTTATTATTAAGTTCCTAGTCCAGGTCATTGCATGGACAACAATGACTTACGAACACTAGCATGTTAGAATGACTGATAACGCAGTTTCATGGGTCATACGAATTGGGAATTCCAGTCAATTACATGGGTGTATGATTGGGAATATACACTAGATAACCTAATTAAACTAGCATCGTGCTCAAGCTGACGTAATAGCCTTGGTAGCAAAAGCAACAACCAGGGGCTCAAGGAGAAGTCCTAGTTAAACTAGTCGTGCTCGAGCCGACGAAACAACTTTGGTAGTGAAAGCGACGACAGGGGGACCCCTAGCTAAACTTCGAAGCGGTTTAGAAATCAATTATGCAAGGCTAAATTGGATTCTATTTTGCAGAAGGAGTTAGTGTAGTAAGTTAGGAAAATTGCATTAGTAAGTTAGGGTTATGCTAAAAAGTGATCAACTTCTTGGGTCAAAATTCTTATATGATTTCATGAACGAAGAAAACTCAAACGCCAAAGGAGGCTATTTATAGTTGAAGGAGAAGATCAAGAGATCCTTTCAAGAGATAAAAAAAAGCATTAAAAACCAAAGGAACAAAAAGAAGCTTCGGTAACGCACCAAGTCATAATGACTGAGTGACGAAGCGCGGCTCAAGACTGACCAGGTCAGAGAAGGAATTAATGGGACCCGACAGAACTCGTTCATCCCTCCAGTCGCAAGACGCCACGTGTCCGCGAATGGCAACAGAAGGTACCCTGGGCAGTTACCCAAAAGATCAATGCCGAAAACGCGTGATCAAAAGATCAAATCCATGACGTCATAGAATCGCGCATGGAAGCAGAAATCAATCTCCTCAGGCAGAAATCGAAACGTGTCATGCGAGAAAGGATACGCATACACATTCCTAAAGAATCACTACCCAGACGACTCCGGTTAAGAATAACCTCGATAAGCCACACCTTATCAACGCAGTTATAGAAGAAACTCTACAAGCAGCTCGGTTAGAATTAGCCCGGAACATGAAGCTCATGAAACCCAAAAGAACGACCGAGCTTCACGAAATAGCTCTGGTCCAAGTATACCCCTTGTCTTCAGGGTCATTTAAGATATTTAGAGACCAAGCTCGAGAGTTACTTCTACTCCTCAGTCTTTCTACTTTCGACTAAGGAGTGGGGGGACTCATGATGATGCATAAACTGTCCAGACGTTGAATAACGTCAAAGAGTCAATAACAGACCTAAAGTCCAACGGGTCAACCCGGTTTAAGGAAACGGAATGTTTAAACCCTCAGTACTCCGCTACCTACACCCCTAACTGGGATGTCAGCTAGAGGTATCAAGCCTTTTTTGCTTCCGGCACAAACAGATCTGCTCTAGGGCCTCTAAAGGAATGAGGGGGGTCCGCGTAAGTTAGGCATCAGCCTCACACCCTAAACTAGGGAAGTGGAAGCGGGCCAACAACTTCTAGATCAGAAGTTATATACTGAGAAAGTCTAAAAAAGGGATCTAAAATAGAAAACACGTATCTTCTTAATACTCAAATGCTCATTTGGTCTCTCGAACTCTGAAAGATCCTTTTCATCCTAAGGAAGAATACGAAGCGTTCCTTTATCCAAAAGTAGCATATATGACCGTTATTGGTGCTTTGTTATATATCTCGTGGTCTTACTACAATTACTAATTCTGCCATAGTAACAACCTATGGAGATAATTGAGCGTTCATTGTCCAGATCAAAGTTTCATAAATATAAGGCTATAAGAATAAAAAGATCTCACTAAAACTATTTTATCCACATTGCGTACACAAGAATTGTGAGAATAATAATCAAAAGATACAATTATGCAGAAATTTATTTGGTTTTAGGAACCAATACAACTTTCAACAAATTAGTTCATAGTACCAGGACGCGATCCATGTGCAATCAAACCACGTAAAGAAGATATTTCGAGGGGGAGATCTTGATCACAGGGAGCTTATTGTAAAGTGAAGCTCCATTCAACATGAATTGGACTCGAAATGAGGTTTTTTGAGGAGAGAGAGTATCCCAAGTGACGTCATCTAGGTTTTTCATCTTTCTCCTTTTCACCTTCCTCCTTACGAATACCTAACGGCGGATCGCCTCAAGATTCACTAATCTCATACCAATCTGAAGTCTGCCAACTACCTCAGTTGGATTGACTAGTCTCGAGAAGGTTTAATCCCTCAAATTTTAGACCAAATCCTCATAATTCCAGATCCGAGTCCCAACCCCAGCAAATCCCCTCAACCCTAGGTAGGCTTTAAGATCACTGCATGCATCTGAGACAGGAAAGATCGAGATTCTAATAAGCCTAAAAACTTATCTTCCATTCCCGAGGAAAAGACGAGCAAGGATTGGGCAGTTATCATTTCGTCTTTAAGGCTAGTCATCACCACCGGGAGTAATTATACTAAAGGAGCTTTGGACACTCAACCGTCACATCCTCGACCTACTACATCCAGGTAAGGTATACTCTCTCTCTCTTCTCTATTAGGCTATTCCCTCTTTATCTCTCCTCTTGTTTTTTCGTCTTTCTTCCTTTCTTCAGTAATATTAGTAGGATTAGTTGTCTTTGTCGTCTATCTCCCTCTTCTCTCTCCAGAATGTGTTCAGTCGTCACCTGAGTTCGAGAGCAGACTACTCTGGTGGTGACCTTCCCCCAATCCCCTTGCATGCATCTTAATGATGATATATTGGAGTATCCTGGTTATCGTCTTCCGATACTGGTCTTCTTTACCTTCTTCATTTTCCCTAAACCATTTAAATTCTACTTTCACTTCTCCCTTCGTCCATACCTTTTCATTCTAGTTCTTTATAATTTCGATGGCTTCACAATCCACCCTTTCATCTCGTGGCAGATTATCTATTCGTTTCTCCAAACCATCCATTAACCCAGAACCTCGACCTATCAATCAAGGGTTTGTAGCTAGATGGTGCAATCCCTACGAGGCTTCCATTACTCTTATCAAGCGATTGTTATACCCACAATCTCGTTTCTTCAGAGATTGTGACTATGCTACCACTCAAGACCCTATTAACACTTTCCTTATCAAACCCAAGAGCCTTTTCATTCTCAAAGCTCTCAACTTTGGTCGCCCTTGGATTCTGAGAGGTATGTTATTGGTGCTTAAACAGGTGGATTTTCCACTCACTGAAAGTTCTGAGGACTTGTTTTTTGAACCTATGTGGTGCACTTTCTACAAAATACCTCAAGCTATTCAACAAGGAAGATCTAGAAGCCATCTTTGAAAGTATGGGCAAAATGATCCAGATCAGACCTAGAAATCTTGGATTTGTTAACAACCCAGTCATTAGAGTTCACTTCTTTTATGATGTGCGTTCTCCTTTGCCAGCAGTGATAAACCCTATCTTTTAGGACACGGTTTCTGAAATCAAGCTGAGTTACAAGAAATTCCCTGGAGCCATTTGCCAACAATGTCGTATAGTTGAGCATCCTTGGAACGTATGTCCTACACCACTTCAGTACTACTTTTCAGGGGATGATGAACAATTTGACTCAGACCCGATGGATGATACTATAGTCATCTCCCCTGTGCCAGTAGAACCTATGTTGTTAGCCCCTCCACCATCTCCTGTCCATTACCCCACTCATCTTCATCTTATCTTCAACCCTTCAGGTAAGAGAAATAGAGAGACTTCTAGTCATCATTCTATCAGCTCTTCTGATTTCTCAGAGGAAGATCAGCAGCTTCAGTCAATGTTCACTGATAATCAGGATACTCAATTTCTTCTTGAGGAGTCAATGATATTATCTCGCAGTTTGGATATCCTACTGCAAAGGGAGGAAGGGGAGGCTGTAATCCTACTAAATCAGCCCAATTAACTTTCCTTGTGTTTCTTTCGCGTCGCGTGTGGTCTGTTTTTTATTTTTTGTTTTTTGTTTTTTTTCTTTCCTGTTGTCTTTAGGTCTGTTGCAAGCTAGGTGTTTAGTTAGGCATTATTGCCTCGTTTGGGTTTATCTCTGGTACAAGTAGCTAAAGTTCTTGGCCTTTGATCTCTTTGGTTAAGGGTTAGCTGGTTCTACTGCTGACTGAGTGGTACAAGACACAAGTTAGTGGGAACCCTTTTTGGTTCTCTGGCAATTTGTACCAGTTTGTTAGGCCGGGGTTTGGGCTGTTATTTTGTAGCTTGGTATTAGTGTAATTTAGTTATTTTCTTTCTGTTTTTGTGTGGCCTCCTATATTCTGTTTTTGTGTTTTTCTTCTGTGGTGCCTTTAGACCCTCTGAGTGATTGCAATTATGGACTCTCCGAAACGAGACTTATCCCTTCTAGCATGAAATATTAGAGGTTGTGGGAAATACCTCAATCGTAAACACCTTTATAGTTTGATCAAACCCCACAAGCTCGAATTTATTTTCCTGTCCGAAACTAAGAGTACTAAGGCCCACATCTTATATGTTGATACGCACATTATACACACTAAATGCACCAACAACAATAGTGATAACAGTTTTGTTCTCACGGGCTTCTATGGAAGCCCGTACAGTAAAAATAGAATGGCACCCTGGGACTAGGGGTGGCAATTTGGTCCGAACCGGTGGGTTTTTACCCGAACCAGCCCCTAATGGAACGGGTTTTACCGCCCCGTTTATTAAATGGGTTGGTAATGGTATGAAGATAAAACCATTTACCGGGTTCGGGGCGGGTTTGGGATTAGGTAGCCCCGATTAAATATGTTATTTACTATATATACAATAGGTTTTTAACACTTTTTATGAGGAGGGTAACTATTTTATATCTGTAATAAGTTGTAGTGTTTATAGTTAATAAAACCAAACTATTATAAAATTTTATTTATAATATCTATATTTTTTTATTAATATAACTTATTTGAAATAAAAAATATGAAATTTATGTTTAAATCCGACCCGCCCCGCACCGTTTCATGTTAAACGGGGCGGGGCGGGTCGGCAATGGTTAAGTAATTTTAATCGGGGCGGGTATGGTAATTGAATACCCACCCCGATTAACTATTACGGCGAGAACGGTAAAACCCGTTTACTAACGGGGCGGACTTGGGAAAGAGGTAGCCCGTCCCAAACCCGCCCCATTGACATCCCTACCTGGGACACTCTTCTTAATCAGAACCATGAGACTAATGTCCCTTGGGTGGTTATTGGCGACCTTAATACCATACTCCATCCCTCGGAAAAGGAAGGAGGTAAGGAGGAGATCCATAGCCATGCTAAAAAGATAAACCATGTGATTAACAACTTAGGCCTCAGAGATGCGGGTTTTAGAGGTAGCACTTTCACTTGGACTAATAAACATTTTAAGGGCACCCTTATTAAAGAAAGACTGGACCGTGCTTTAACTAACTATAGTTGGTTAATGGATTTCCCCTCTTTTCTCATCACTCATCTGTCAGGGATGGGCTCGGATCATATTCCTATTGTGATGACCACTGCTCCAACTTCTGATTTGGGACAAAGGCCTTTTAAATTCATCCGCACTTGGATGTCTCATCCGAAGTGTGGAGATTTTATCAGAGATCATTGGCCCCCCAATCTCAATCCTATTCAGCCTAAACTCAATCATTTGGCGATTAATTTAGCTAGGTGGAATAAACAAGTGTTTGGTCACTTAGACTCTACGATTCGTCAACTGACTGAAGATCTCCAGACAGCTCATAATCATGATACCTATCATATGCTGAACAACAAACTTGAGGAAGCTTATAATCAGCTGGAGAGTCTTTGGAAAGAAAAATCAAGAAATGATAATATTCATTTAGGTGACCGAAACACAAAATTTTTCCATGCAAAAGCTATTAATCGTAATAGGAAAAACCGTATTTCGGCCATTAAAATCAATAACGGTTCCTAGATTTACGAGGCTTCTGACATTGCTAACATCTTCTCGTCCAACCTTAGGGTTATTTCCACCTCTAGTGGTTCTAACGCCTCTAGTGAGATTCTTGACCTCTTCTCCTGTCAAATTACGGATACTCAGAATGTCATCCTTACTAGTATTCCGACAGACATTGATATCCACAAATCTGTTATGTCTCTTAAATCGGACTCTGCGCCTGGGCCAGATGGTTTCCCCCCTCTTTGCTATCAAACTAACTGGGATACTGTGAAAGCGGATGTCGTCAAGCTCGTGGTCGATTTCTTCCATACTAACCACCTTCCTAATCAGGTTAACCACATACACATTTGTCTCATTCCTAAAACCAAATCTCCTCAATCCACATCTGACTATAGACCTATCAGTTTGATGAATACCACCTACAAAATCATCACCAAAATCCTAGCCAATCGCCTCAAAGCGGTCCTACCGGAGATCATTTCGCCGTTCCAGGCGGCTTATGTCCCCGGTAGACAGATACTGATAACATTATTATTAGCCAAGAGGTCGCTCACTCCTTTATGTTCACTCGAGGATCGAAAGCTTTTTCGCGCTGAAACTTGACATGTCGAAAGCTTTGATCGTATTGAGTGGGAATTCTTAGAAACTATTATGCGTCATATGGGGTTTTCTGCTCATTGGATTAATCTTATTCATAAATGTATTTCAACTTCGGCTATGGTTGTCCTCATTCATGGCCGACCTGGTCCCACTTTTAATGTATGTAAAGGAATCAGGCAAGGTGACCCTCTTTCTCCTTTCTTATTCACCCTAGCTATGGAAGGCCTTAGTCGTCTTCTGGAGACCAACAGGATTGACAATCCCTTCAAAGGTTTCCCGATTCCCAGAACTAACATTAATATCAAACACCTTCTGTTCGCTGATGATTGCATTATATTTGGCCAGAACTCCCTGGATAATATTTCTTCGCTTCAGCACATCCTTGATATTTTCTGTTCGGCATCCGGCCAAATGATTAATTTCGAGAAATCCACTATTTTCTTTTCGAAATACACTCATCCGAAATTCAAACGCATGATTATCCGAAATTTGAAAGTTCACCAATCCTCTGCTCTAGATAAATACCTGGGTACTCATCTTTTTATAGGAGCCAATAAGACAAAAGTGTTTTCCTCTCTAACTACCCAGATTCAGAATAAATTATCCAAATGGCAAGCCTCCCTCCTCTCTCGAGCCGGCCGTTCTATTGTTATTTCCACAATAGCAGCGGCTGTTCCCCGATAGCAAATGCAATGCTTTGCCATCCCGAAAGGCATAAGCAGTCGCATTGAAGCTCTTCAGTGAGCTTTCTGGTGGGGAAAAACCAAATCTATTCACAACATCAACTGGTCCGCCATTTGTCTCCCCAAAAAATTGGGCGGTCTTGGCTTTCGCTTTCCTGATCTGGATAATCAAGCCTTCCTGAGTAAACTTGTTTGGCGTATCATCAAAGATCCTGGATCTCCTTGGGCCTCTATCCTTAAAGCTAAGTACTTCTACAAAGATCAAAAACCTAAGGAGGTGAAAAATCATCATTCTTGGCTTTGGAAATCCATATCCAAACATGTTGCTAAAGTGTCCGACCTAACTTTTTTTGGGATGTTAACAAGGGTACCAACATAAATATTTGGCATGACTACTGGATACCAAACCATCCTCCTCCGTTAAGCAATACCAATAATAGCCAACTGACTTTAGTGGCTCAGTTTATGAGCAATAACAATTGGGATACGAATATTTTAACTCAATGTTTTAACAATGACATATGCAATGCTATTTTGAGTACTAACTTACAAGCACATCAGGAAGATACAGCCAGATGGTCATTAACCAAATCAGGTAAATTCACAATTAAATCTATGTATTACTATTTACGGACT
>BEHA01000777.1:315376-341450 GCA_002897215.1 Eschscholzia californica subsp. californica
CGGATACAGATCGAATGTCGAATATTCGGGAGGAATTTGGCCAAAACTCCCTAAGAAATTATGACTTTGGTTAAAAAAGATTCATCAAAGTTTTTTAGGCTTCACCTCCCTGGTGGCAATTATGTAATTTTCTATTTCAGTGAAAAGACCAACCTAACCCTAGTCTAAGAAAATACCTTGCAAACACCTTGCACTGCCTTGCAAACGCCTTGCAGAGCCTTGCAAACACCTTGTATAACCTTGCAAACACCTTGCACTGCATTGCAGAGCCTTGCAAACACTTTGCAGAGCCTTGCGAACACCTAGCATGACTTTTGCAAACACCTTGCATAATCTTGCAGAGCCTTGCAAATACCTTGCAGAGCCTTGCAAACACCTTGCATGGTTTTTACAAACACCTTGGATAGCCTTCCAAACACATTGCACTGCCTTGCAAACACCTTGCAGAGCCTTGCAAACACTTTGCAGAGCCTTGCGAACACCTTGCATGACTTTTGCAAACACCTTGCAGAGCCTTGCAATGCGCTTGCAGTGCCTTGCAAGTAACTTGTTGAACCTTGCAAATGGTTTGCAAATTAGTTTTTGAATTGATTTAACATGAAATTTGTTACAAATTGTTATATTAATAGAATGTTTTACCAAAAAAACTAGCTAAATATCCTAAAAATTCATAGTTGTCATTTTATCAACTCTAACACCATCCTTTTACATTTCTTCGAAAACTTCCATGAAATTCTTAATTTGAACATAAGTACCTATCAAGATTGTTCAAGAGGAAGCATTTCTCAAAGGAATTTCATCAAACAACTTTAGAGCTATTTCAACCAACCCAAATTTTGTATAACCAACTAACATTGCATTCCAAACAATAACATTTTTTTCAAGCATTTTATCAAACACGTTCCTTGCATCAACTATACTTCCATAACTTCCATATAAATTCAACAAATAAGTTTGAACATAAACATCAAAAATAACAAAACATCAAAACTAACATAACAAAAAATTTACTTCAACCTTAAAGATTCGAAACTTGGAAATTGCAACTTTCTCTCTCTAGAATTTTTCACCAAAACTAACTCAAACTCTCCAAATCATCTTCTAACAACAAATAGAAGATTCAATCACAATAACCTAAAATAGGTTGATGATCAAAACATAAGGAGATAGGCCTTATAGAATCAGCTCGGAGAAATCCACCAATTTCCCACGTTCGTTTTTTTCATGAATAGAAAAAAAAATCCTAATTTATGAAAAAATTGATTTTTTTTGGTATTTTTCATCACACGAAGGGTATTTTTGACCCTCAAAATGAGAGTGCCTACAAATTGTCCTTCAAGAACATTTTGAAAAGTTATATGGGGCCTAGCTCTTAAAAAAGATAAGATGTCTTTTTAACAAAAAATTGGGCTTTCGGCCCAATTTCCTGAATATTCGGATATCTACTGACAGACTTTTACCTAGATATATTTTCAATTTGGGAGTGAAGTCCTAAAATTACTAAATAACTGGGGGTCAGTGTCTAAATAAACCTAAATATTTCGTTAAAGGTATTTTTGTCATAACGCATGTGGTTAGCACGTGAGCAATATATTTAACCGGGAGATGCTAGAGTGACAAAGAGGGTGACTTAGAGGATGACATAATGACATGGAATTCACTAAAACACAAGGTTTTTTCAAAGTTTGACCACGGTGGGGACCGCTTTTCTTTCAAAATGAGGAAACATGTCATCATCTAAGTACCAGGTTCTAAGTCACTCTATCATTTCCCTAACCGAAAAATCGAAAATATGGATCGATGCCATACACATTTTAGTTTCGGAGTTGTAATCCTAATATTGCTAAATAACTAAGAGTCAATCTCTAAATAAACTTTATCAATTAATACGAAATCTAAAATTCTAGTAACTGTTCCAAACTTGAAAATCAGGTGTAAGAGTTAAATTGTTTTCCTAGTCTCTTAAGGTAGCAATGGTTATCCATTGTGCTGGCCGTTATCCATTGTGCTGGCCGTTATCCATTGTGCTTCTAAAGGCACTAGGCCAAAAGGCTGTTAGTATCCAGAAATTTTATTGACTCGGGTCAATGGCCATTGACCCGAATTCTCTATAAGCACCGATTTTTAATGGGGGTGACGTTCACCTTCGTTTGCTTCGTTCACCTATTTCAAAACATACAACTTGTTAAACTAGAAGAAGAAGAAAATCTACAGACCACCATGGAATGGATACACTTTCCCTCTCTACTCTCATTCACTAAAATCAGTTCTGGCCTTCTGGGTAATAGTCACACAAAAGGCAGCACATTCATGGACTCCAAAGGGAAGACATACTACAGATATTCCACAATGGTGACTAATAAGCATAGGAAAACTCTCAAAGATCTTCAACTTTCTATAAGAAAACTCTATGGTCTTATATGGGGAGTCACAAAATCAAGCAGTTACTACACATTTCCACCATGGCTTAACTCTTTATCTGCTGGTAAAAGCCTTGAGTTTGTGTACATTCAATCAAGTTCTCAAGCTAATGTCTCAGTCTTCATACAAGATTGAGTTTGTGTACATTCAAAAAGTTGTGCAGCTGTACAAGATTGAGCAGTGGAGACTGACATAAAGAGAGAGTTTTGTGTTTTTACTGATGAGGATGTAAGCTCTACAACTTTTCAAATCAAATTATGTCTCTCTATTCTTCTCCTAATTAGTTGTGTTATGCATTTTAGATGTTCTTTCTATGTTTGAGATAAGCTACTCTGATTAACTCAATATAAACTTGATGTAGATTGTTGCGGAAGCGTAAAAGTAATGGAATCCACCATTGTTAATAAACTAAACTAACGAAATAAAACTGATAAAATAACGATAAACAATAAACTTGATTAATAATAAACTTGGTTGATAATATTCTCTTATCTGATTAACAAAGACAGACTAGACTTCTCTTATATAGAGATTGTACTTTCCTAGATAGACTCAAATAAGGAAATAAGATAACTACTAATAATACTTTCCTTGATTGCTAAGACTCATAATTATGGAAACCCTAAATACTTAATTATAGAAACTACGCTAATGTAGCTTCTTGACCGTGAGGCCCACTATCACCATGGTCGTGAGGCCCAATAGGAAGATGGTCTCCATCATACTCCCCCGCTGCGGAACAACTTGCCCCCAAGTTGGTGTTGTCATAAAGCGGATCGTCCAAGTAATGCGGATATATATCAGCGATGTTGAAGGTAACTTCGGCGACGAGTTTGAAGGCAATCCTTAGTTCCCACTTTTCACGAAAATTGCCGAAAATCCGAAGAAGAAAAATATTGACAATATCACCAATTATAATGTGAAACATATATTGCCAAGATACTCGCAAAAGCAATACCAACGTAGATACGTCTAGTAAATTGCGATATCGCCCGTCGTCCTTTAGTTTGACGAAAGAGGTCACATATACAACTTGTCTTGTTCTTGGAAAAACAATGGATGGCCATGAAGATTGGTTTGTATGATTCTTTGAAGTTGAAAGCCATGAAGAAATCAATGGAGGAGAAAGTATTTTATGATTCGACACAACTAATTCGTCTCCCGGAATCATATATGGATCAAACAACTTATTCGAGCTTGTGTTAGTCAGTTGAATTTCTTCTTCTTGATCTGTCTCATCGAAATTTTCTTCCTCCATTATTGAAAAATTAGGATTTTTTTTTTATCAAAAACCTCTCCTTCAATAGCTTCTTCTTCTTCTTCGGTAGGTGGTTTTACCTGTTCATCCTCCGGCAATGGCTCCTCAACATAATCGTTCTCAAATGCATCTACAGGAACCTCATAAATCCTCACTTGGGGCTTTGAGGGATCCTTCACTAGCACATACTTCCCTTCCTTCAATTTCATACAAATATCAATAATATGCTTGACAATTCCCCACATATTTGAAGTGTTCAAATTAATTTGAGTTGCCAATTCCTTTGGTTTATACCCAACCACAGATAAAATAGTATGGTTAAAGTGATCCTTTGGATGAACCCTAGAAACATACCCTAATTTCATCAAATCTGAACTAGCTAAAAGAGCTTGGGCAGTCCATTTAGCTATCTTGTTTGCATTATTCTTAAGCTCAGTAGCTAAAACTGCTCCTCTCTGGGTTTCTAACTTCTTTCTCCAATCAACACCAGAATATTTAGGATCGAACTCATTAAGTGCATTCAAAGTCATGAAAGGTTGTTGCCCTTTCACTTCTGAAACACTCTGAACTTCACATCTAGCAATAAGATACATTTCATTATCGATTTTCCACCTTTTATAACGATAAGCAACGGAAGCAACTTCTTCTCCTTCACTAGCAAAGGGGTTTGATTCATCAAAAGTTACCTTATTACCAACTCTCTGAACAACAATATCCCAAGAATAAACAGATCTGGGTGAGCACATTAAAGTAGATAAAATTGATTCAGTAGCAAAGACAGTAGCTTTGAAAAAGTCGACGCTTCTCGTTTCGATTAGCAAGACGACGAATAACAGGATCATCAGTAGTAGTAACTTTGAAAAAGTTTCGATTTTTAAACCTTTCAAGACGCTTCTCGTTTTTAGGGTTTATACGATCGTATGAACGATCATAAGTTTCAAGATTACCACATATGAGCAAATCTTCTGGTTCAGGAACTGAAAACATAAGTTTTGAGAAACTTGAAAATAGAATTTGATCCAACATCGTCCATTCCGGTTGAATATCGACTGATGATTTGAAAGCAGCAGCTTCACGACGAGGCATATTTCCACCAGATCTATTCATATTATAATGTCGATCACGACGAGCTCGTTCTTTCTCCTGTTCACGTTTCTTCGCTTCAACTTCTTCATCTCGACGTTGAGGAAGTTGATGTCGTTGCTGAAATCTCCACTTAGGACCAGATTTAGGGCGTGGTGGTGGTTTACCATCGACAAGGCGGAAAGTTGTATCATCATCAGCGATGATAGCAGCAGAAGAATCATCAAGTGCAAAATAAAAAACAGCATCAGATGGATTTCTGGAATTTCTAGATTGATTGTTTTAATTTCTAGTCCAATCTGCGATTCGACCTAGTTTTTCTGATTGATTTAATGGAGCGAATGGAACGTTGGTGGGGTGCTGTTTTGGCTGTTGTGGTGTTACGGTGGTGGTGGGTTTCGGTTGTTGTTGTTGGTGGTGATCGGTGATAGGTGACCCGTTGGGGTGGTGGAGCTGGTTCGGGGTTATGGTGTAGGCTCGGTGTGGTGTAGTGGATGGGACGTCGGTAGGTTTGTTGGCTTGCCGTGATGGTTCCGTGGTGGAAGTGTTAACCGAGAGATCGGTTTTCTCCGTTAACGGTAATAGTTTAAGGGTACGGTTAGACCAAAAAAACTCGAATATGTTTGCCCGACAATGATATGTGGCGTCGACGTCAAAAATCCATGGTCTTCCGAAAATAAGATGACAATTATCCATATCGACGACGTCACAACAAATTGAATCACGATAATAAGAGCCAATGGAGAACGGGAACGAGCATTGGGTTGTTACCGATAATTCCTTTTGATTAGAAATCCAACCAACTTTGCAAGGATTTGGGTGTTCAGTTGTAGGTAGTTTAAGAGCATTGACAAGTCGTTGAGAAATCATGTTCTCTTCACTACCATTATCGATGATGAAATCGCAGACTTTCTTGTTTATTGTAAGTCTTGATTTGAACACTTTATTTTTTTCTGGATGATTTGTTGGAAAAAAAAATTCAGGATTTTGAAGGCTCATGATACCAGCTGATGTAGATTGTTGCGGAAGCGTAAAAGTAATGGAATCCACCATTGTTAATAAACTAAACTAACGAAATAAAACTGATAAAATAACGATAAACAATAAACTTGATTAATAATAAACTTGGTTGATAATATTCTCTGATTTGATTAACAAAGACAGACTAGACTTCTCTTATATAGAGATTGTACTTTCCTAGATAGACTCAAATAAGGAAATAAGATAACTACTAATAATACTTTCCTTGATTGCTAAGACTCATAATTATGGAAACCCTAAATACTTAATTATAGAAACTACGCTAATGTAGCTTCTTGACCGTGAGGCCCACTATCACCATGGTCGTGAGGCCCAATAGGAAGATGGTCTCCATCACAAGCACACCATAAATTCAGAGAACGAATCACATATAGTCATGCTATGCCTGCAAACTCCTCAAATATAGTGATCCGGATAAATTTTAGGGTTATTTTCCAAATAGCCCCTAACTTTATGACCAGCTTCTTGCCTAGCCCCCTACTTTATCGAAAATACTCAGATGGCTCCTTTTTTCAGTTACCGTTATAATTTATTAGTCTGTTAACTAGTCATCACCTCTCTCTCCTCCATCTCATCACCTCTCTCTTTCACCTCGTCTTCTCGTCACCTCATCGTCTTCGCCAGGCGGCGACCATCAATCATAAAAAAAATATATAGTATATATATATAATAATTTTTTTCTCTCTCTTCTTCTTCTTCCTCTCTCTTTTCTCTCATGTTCTCTCTCTTCCTCTCCTGTTCTCTCTCTCTCTCTTCCTTTCCGAAACCTCTTTTTTCCCTACCTCATCTACCCTAATATTACTACCACCATTTTAATCTGATCTTAAACCTCCACAGCAAGGAGAAAGCAAACAAATCCCTTTTAAACCTCTACAGCAATTGCATATTCCACATACCGGAAAGCTACCAAGTCTTCTTTTACTCTCATTCAACTCCACCCAACTTACCATTCTTGTTTTTTCTTCTATCTTTGGCACCATCATCATTGACCGATCCTCCTCCACCTCCTTTAATACCTTCATTCATTCATTTCCCCAAAAATTAAACACATTAATCACTCTACTACCACCCTAAAACCAAGATCACTGTTTTATAAAGTTAAAATATCTAGAGAGAGAGAGAGAGACTTACATAAGCAGATCTTCCCTAGCAGAAAAATGCAATAATGGTGAATGAAAATTAGGAAAAAATAAGATCTTCTCGTATTTTCTGGTTTCCATCTCAAAAACTTTGATTCGTTCTGAATCTATTTTAATTTTCTATAAAATTAAACTAAATTATCATTTATCAAGTTCTGATTGAAGAGGTGTTTTGATTGATATGTGTGAATTTCAATTGTGTAAACAGGTTAAGTTGTTATATAGGTTTGATTTTGATTAAATTACAGGTGGTGAAGGTAGAAATTAGAGTTCGACATGCTTCAATAAGAGGCTAATAATGTCGGACGAAGAATGAAAATCAGATGGTTCCTTTGGTTGTTTTGCTCAAACAAGAATTGAATAATGAGAAGATCAAATTAAAATGGTGTTAGTGATTCTAGGGTAGATGAGGTAGGGAAAAAAGAGGTAGAGCAAGTCCAAGGGTGAGTGGTCCCGGCCCTTAAATTCACTTTTTCATTCAAATTTAAGGGCCTCAGCCCCTCAAAATCAACTCCAAGGGCGAGCGGTCCCGGGCCCTTAAATTTGAATTTTTAATTTCTCAATTTACTTAAATAATTCGATTAAACAATATCGATTACAAACTTAACATTTGATTAGAAAATTAAATTTACTTAAATACGACTAAACAATAATAGAAAAGTGAAAAATAGCTAGAAGGGGTTTCTTGGTTCGTGTGGATGACTACCGAACCAAGCTTCTCGCGCCGCTGTAAGCAACCGTGAATCATGTTCGTCGAGAGAATTAACATCAATCCTCATTAAATCTATTCCATATTGTCGGTCTTTTGCTTTTTTATCGGTTTCAAGGAACTCTTTTTGAATTTCTAAAGATTCTTTCAGTGACATCGATCTTTGTTGAGATTCTTCCATTCTATTTTGCCAATATTCCGGCGGAGCATCACCGGCTACTACTTTGTCTTTAGCGTTAGAATTTGTCGAATTTTCTCTGACTTTTGCATTTGCTTTTGCTTGTTTACGACCCTTTTGTCTTTCCTCCGATGGATTGGTATTAGAATCTCTTTTTCCGGATGTTGACTCTTCTGGCATGTCTGCCATCCACTTGTTATGCGACATCAAAACTATGTAAACATGTTGGAATCTAAACATTTTTCATTTGTGATTGTTTTTATAAACATCAAGTGCTCTTTGTATCTGAAATAATCCAAATTGATTTTAAAGGGATGTTATGAAATCAAAAGATAAAAATATATAGATTAGAAATAAGAAAAATTACCCGGGCATAGTCGTTCTCCCCGCTTTTTGGAACTTTATTTACTATCCTCAAAGTAGAGCTGAAACTTTGACACTTGGTACTTATGTCACTGAAACGAGATTACAACCCTTTTTCGTGCGTTGAGAGTTTGTAATTTCATTAAATTCATCGGTTACTTTTTGCCAAAATATAGTAGATTTTTGGCGATTTCCGACAACCACATCAAATGTGAATTTCAAATAAGAATTAGTAAGATAAACCACGTGGACGCTAACAAAATCAGGTAATTTTTCGATTAAATCTATATATAATTTTTTGAGAACAGGTAGTACAAATCTTATGCAGGATCAAAACGACTGGTTTCTTATATGGAATATGAATACTATCCCACGAGTAAAACTATTTCTATGGAAATGCTGCACAAATGGGCTACAAATAAAGGCAAAAATAGGTAAATACATTGGAAACCAATTCTCTTGTATTAATTGTAACGAAAACGAAACATTAGATCATGTCATGCTTCACTGTACCTTCGCGAAAGCGATATGGTTTCATTTTCAGGTAAGAACAGGTCAAATAGTTGCTACCAATCAATGGATCCATCAATGGAAAAATCTAGATGAAGAACTGACCCTACTATACGCCAAAATACTTTGGTTTATATGGAAAGCACGTTGTGAAAATTGTTTCACCACAAAGAAACAAAGTCCAAGACAAATGATAGACAGGATAAATACCACCTCTATTACGCCTCTTAAGATTGAATCTATTATCACTAACAAATGCAGGGAAAAAACTAAGCAACAAACATGGAGACCTTCATCGACACCATTCATAAAGCTTAACGTCGACGCATCTTTTTCCAATAGCACAGAACCAGCCGGCATAGGTTGTATCATCAGAGATGAAGACTCTGCTTTTATTATAGCAGCGGCAGACTCAGTTCGATGTCAGAATGCGGAGGAATGTGAAAGTATAACCATCCTACATAGCGTTAGATGGGACATAGAGTTGAACATCACCCATGCGCATATCGAAAGTGATAACCAAGCTCTCATACTCTTCATCAACGGTCAAAATGTTGGCCTTCACTGGCAATCCAAAAAGATTATGCAACAAGTGAAATAACTCAAAGACAAATTTGAGGTATGATATTCACCTTTGTTCCTAGAGATTGCAACGCTCAAGCAGATGCACTAACAAAATAGGGCAGAAGAAATGATCAAAGGAAAGTGTGGAATGTAATACCCTCTTTTATTACTGCTTTACGCTAAAAACTATGTATTTGCTTGTTCAGTAATGCTATTTTCCTTCATCAAAAAAAAGTACTATATCTTCATTGGTAATATACGCAACCCGTTTAGCTTTCTTGGTTGAAGTCGTTCCTTCTTGCTCGCAAGAATCATCTAAAGTTTCATCTACCGCCGAGGGAACTCGTGAAGAATCATTAAAAGTTTCATCACTTTCAAATTGGCTAGAGTGATGATAACCGGGATTTTGAATGAGATCCATAAATTAGTCATTGTCATTGAAGGAATCCATTGAGAAAGATTGAAGAAATTGATAAGAGAGTTGGAGAGATAAAATGAAAGAGAAAGGGTAGAAATAGAGTGAATGAGAGAGAGATGAAGGATGATTTGGGTTCATACCCCTATTTATAGGGGTTGGACCCAAAATCTGACCGTTAGAGCAAATCCAACGGCAGATCTTGCTCCCCAACATGACCGTTGGGGAGCAAGGGTCGGCTCTTGCTATGGGTAGGGGCTCTGCCCCCACCCACCCTTGCTCCAAGGGGAGAGACAGGGGGTCCCGGGCCCTTAATTTGAATTAAGGGCCCGAGACCCCTCCCCCTTGGACTTGCTCTGAGAAAGGAAGAGAGCTAGATAACATGAGAGGAAGAGAGAGAAGAGAGAGAAAAAAATTATTATATTTATTTTTTTATGTTTGAAGATCGCCGGCTGGAAAATTGGCCGGCCAGCGACCTTCGATAAAGTCGGGGGCATCTAGGTATCTGACTAGTTAACGGATTTGTAATGGTATCTGAAAAAAGAGAACATCTAGGTATTTTCGATAAAGTACGGGGCTAAGCAGGAAGTTGGTCATAAAGTTGGGGGCTATTTAAAAAATAACCCTAAATTTTATTCACCCACTTCATCTAGTAAACAAAGCATACCTACAAACTCCTCAAATAATTCAAAAACTAATGTTCTCCACAAAATGTTGTTGCATTCGAATATCACGTGGTCTTACTACAATTACTAATTCTGCCATAGTAACAACCTATGGAGATAATTGAGCGTTCATTATCCAGATCAAAGTTTCATAAATATAAGGCTATAAGAATAAAAAGATCTCACTAAAACTATTTTATCCACATCGCGTACACAAGAATTGTGAGAATAATATTCAAAAGATACAATTATGCAAAAATTTATTTGGTTTTAGGAACCAATACAACTTTCAACAAATTAGTTCATAGTACCAGGACGCGATCCATGTGCAATCAAACCACGTAGAGAAGATATTTCGAGAGGGAAATCTTGATCACAGGGAGCTTATTGTAAAGTGAAGCTCCATTCAACATGAATTGGACTCGAAATGAGGTTTTTTGAGGAGAGAGAGTATCCCAAGTAACGTCATCTAGGTTTTTCATCTTTCTCCTTTTCACCTTCCTCCTTAGGAATACCTAACGGCGGATTGCCTCAAGATCCACTAAGCTCATACCAATCCGAAGTCTGCCAACTACCTCAGTTGGATTAACTAGTCTCGAGAAGGTTTAATCCCTCAAATTTTAGACCAAATCCTCATAATTCCAGATCCGATTCCCAACCCCAGCAAATCCCCTCAACCCTAGGTAGGCTTTAAGATTACTGCATGCATATGAGACAGGAAAGATCGAGATTCTAATAAGCCTAAAAACTTTTCTTCCATTCCCGAGGAAAAGACGAGCAAGGATTGGGCAGTTATCATTTCGTCTTTAAGACTAGTCATCACCACCGGGAGTAATTATACTAAAGGAGCTTTGGACACTCAACTGTCACATCCTCGACCTACTACATCCAGGTAAGGTATACTCTATCTCTCTTCTCTATTAGGCTATTCCCTCTTTATCTCTCCTCTTGTTTTTTCGTCTCTCTTCCTTTCTTCAGTAGTATTAGTAGGATTAGTCGTCTTTCTCCCTCTTCTCTCTCCAGAATGTGTTCAGTCGTCACCGGAGTTCGAGAGTAGACTACTCTGGTGGTGACCTCCCCCCAATCCCCTTGCATGCATCTTAATGATGATATATTGGAGAGCCTAACTTAGACTAATTAGTCATTTTCGAGTGTTATCAATAATATTTTATGTGTTTTTCTTGTTTAGGTACCATATTTGGAGCTAAACATGGAATTCGGAATAAAGGGGGCGAATTATCACTATCATTACATGTGCCCAAAATGAGAGAAAAAGACTTCAAGCAAATCATATGAGAAGAGGAGTCAAAGACGAGCCCAACGGTGAAAAAGGAAGTCAATTCCGAGTTCGGACGGGGAAGTTGTGAAAGAAAGAAGTCGAGGTTCGGTCTTAAAACTAGGATTCTATGAAGGCACTCTCCTTTGTTTATAACTAGAAGGCACCCTCTTGATTTCCAAGTGAAGTCTAAAACCCAAGCCCAAAGAAGATGAAAGAAGGAAGATATTTTGGAGGCACCCAATGGACTCAAGTTTGAGTCAAAGTCAAGTTTGACTAAGTCTAGGGTTTGAGTCAAATACACTATTCATCTTCTTCCTTCTTCTACATCATACAAGGGGGGAGAGAATACACAAATTGGGGAGAAGAGAGAGAGGCTAAAGGTGCTAGGGTTTGTGAGTGTTTTTGAGTTAGAGTTTGAAGGTTTAAGAGATTGAAAGAGAGAGAAAAAGAGAGGAAGGAGAAGGAGGTGCCGGCCAAGCTCGGCCGGCCATCACTAAGGCCGGCCAAAGCTTGGCCGGCTCGGGCTGAAGCTACAGCACGGTAGGAGCACGAGAGAGCCGGCACGGGAAGCTTCCATGGGACCAGCAGCAGACCGGCAGCAACAGCACACAGCAGCAACTTTGAAGGACGCGTCCACGGGATGAGCAGCTCGAGATCCGGCACTAGGGATGCATCTGCAGCTCGGGACGCCTTCACGGACGCGACTGCAAGCATGGGACGCACGGACGGGACGCGGCTGCGGGCACGGGAAGCTTCCATGGGAGCTGCTGGCCGGATTTCTTCTTTCTTGGCCGGAAGTCGTTTTGCCGGATTCTAGGATTCCGGCCACCTTCTTGGCCGGAAATCTTAGGGCTTTTACTCCCCATGCCATGATCTTGCTTCTCATTTGGTTTGATTTGATTTTGGGCAACAAATTTCTAGAGAGAGAAAGCTAGGGTTTAGCTTTAATGCAGGTTTGTGATAAATGGAGAAGATGATGGTGGTCGCTATGGGGAACCCAGAATTTGCTAAGGGGAGATCGGCTGCACCTTAAAGACTCATATTTTCCGACGATCTTAGCCTTGAACAACATCGAAAAAGGGGGATTCTCTCATCATCTTCTTTCCATTTCTTATTTAATCACCATGTTTAGCTAACTTTAGTGTGTCGATTATATGAGATGAAATGTGATGAATTCGTGATTATGTTTAATATGATTTGATGTTTTGATTATAAATTGATGTTCAGTTATTTCGATTATCGTTTTGATCGTATTTTCATGTGTCTTGTCATGCACTTCACATAGTTAGGCGACTAGACGACACTTTCGATGACTCGGGATTAACCGATTTAGACGTTTGTTTGACTAAGTATGATCTCCGGATATACATAGTACTTAGAGACATCTACTTTAGGAGTCGAATATCGATTGTACCTCGACACATCAAATCGGACTACACATAGTCGTAGGTTTTATCATTATGGATTCCCGGACTTCGACACCTCTCTCACTTATTTGTTGCCCGAATCGAGTCTTATCGTCTCCCGACTCTTGTTCCTCCGACACTTCTCTCGAATCTCTCTCGCCCGTTTACTTTTATCGTTTAATTAGTTTTGCTTGCTTTCTTGTTTTATTTCTCATTCAATCTAAAACCCCCCATTTACTTTTGATCATTTTCCTTTTAGTCTAAGTTAGCTTGAAATATCTAGACCGGTGGATAAGACCGTCCGATATCCGAGTTACCCTCCTATCCTTGGATCGATCCCGGCTTTGCCGGATTACTACTTGATACCTCCGCTTGGGTGTGCAACCTTTTCGGGTGCATCAAGTTTTTAGCGCCGCTGCTGGGGATAGGTTTAGTAGTTAGGATATTGTTTGTTTGTTTTGTTCATTAATTTAGTATTATTTGCTTCTTAGGCATTTTTGTTTTATTCGTTTTTGTAGTTTCTTAATTTCATTTCTTTTTTAGGCACCAATTTTAAGAAAAGAGCCAAAAGAGACATAAAAGCGAAGGAAAAGGAAGGATTCGAGAAGTTAAGAAGAAAGGCGAACGAAACGAGAGGTACACTCGATAGTATCGCATTCTATCTCATCCTTTTTTCTTATGTGTGATTGTTTAGTTCTTTAAGTGTTAGCTCCCTTTTTGCGATTGTGTGTTAGTATCCTTGAATATTGTGATATCATGGCAAGTTGGTCATTTGATGAGAATGACCTTATGCGAACTCTTTCCAACACTAGTCGACCATCTACAAGTCATCAGGACTACTCAAACTTATATAGGAATGGTCCGACTAGTGATAGGAATAGGAGAGTTGAGCCTGACCAACCTAGGATGACCATGGGTGAATATCGACGGATGTATGGAGTCGGTCAGACTCATCATGAACATGGTTTTAGGGATTATGAGCATGAGGGTAATCAACCTCGTAAGAGTCTTCGACACTATCGACAAGAATTTGGGATGACCACACCTTCATGTATGAATTTGTCATTTGATGAGGACCGTAGTTCTATTAGTATTGATCGACCACGTCGAAGTCTTCGTGACTATCGACAAACATATATGAACGGTTCACTTAGTGATGACAATTCCCGACTCGATGATTCCACTCAAAGAGTCGAGTCTAGGTATTTACATGAAGGTAGTGAAGAAAGGACCATGGAGACCATTAGCCCGGTTTGTGCTATTTGTGTGAGCTTAGACCATTTGACCGACTATTGTCCAATGATCCGTGTTCCGCGAGAGTCTTCGTCTAGTTATACTCATGTGCCTTATTACGAGGAGATGTCTGAAGAGACTCTCCAATTAGTTTTAGAGTATCAAACTAGATTCAATCGAGAAATAAAAGAGATCACGGAATGGATTATCAATATTGTTGATAGAATCGAGTCGGAGCCTATCATCGACGAGGAAGGGGTTTGCGCACCCCAAACTCAAGAGGATACTATGAATGATGGTGAGGGTAATACACCTAACTCTAGTCTTAAGTTAAATGTCGAAGAAGCTCCTGATAGACCCTTTGAGATTGAATTGACCGATGACCCTCATTGCTCACTCCCTCAACCATTATCATCTCACCATAATAGGACTACACTAGATTTTGATGTTAAGGATGATAGCTCTACGAGCAAACATGGGAATCACACAATGTTGAACTTTCCAATCTTTAGCAGTTGTGATTATTTGGATGGGTTATGTAGAATGGAAGGTGTTATGCCTGACTTTGAGGCTCCAGATGCCTTTAAGGGTGTCGATAACATAGTAGTTGAAGAGATAGCGGATAGCCTGTTGGATTATTTACCTAAGGAAATTATGGACCTTGACTTGGTGCCCGAGCTTATTGCCTTACCCTTAGAGTCTAGTTCGACCTTCCACGTGATCTCAGACTCGGTTGTTGACCCCTTCAGGGACACTTCGGACGTCTTTCCTAGCATGTCTAGGGACTTAGTGGATGTCTTATCCACTAAGCTTGAGTTTGATTATTTGCCTCGGACTGACCTCCTCCCACTTCCCTTATATGTCGACCCTTTTGACGACTTTTTAGTCGTCGCCCCTAGCATTTATGCGTACTTAGTGGACCGTGCATCCACTAAGTTTGGGGATGGTCTCTTTTCGCTTTTAGTCTCACGTGCACTTATATGCTTCGATATTATTGTGAGACTTTTAGCATTTGTATATAGCTTTCTTTGGGTTGACCCCCAAATCTTCCGTCTTTTGTTATATGATCGTTAGCCGATTAAGATGGGTCTTTGATGTTTGTGGGTAGCATCTCTGGAAACCCTCCGCGAGACATAACTCGTGCTCTTGTGTGAAAACAAGAGAATCAAATGCTAATTGCATAGCTCAATGCAATCGAGTGATCCCGCGTGAGTGGTCATTTTATATGGTCATGTTTCTATGTGCTTCATTCTCATTATATTTTTGGATATTCTAGGAGCATTTCTTATATGTTTTACTTATAAGGCATGGTTTGTTCCAAGTTTGGGGATGGCGCGAGCTTGGCATCAACTTGGAACCTCTTTATACATGAGCCTTGGTAGTATCATCTTTTATCTCCTTCGGTTATGGTAATATCTCTCCACTCTTCTCTTTAAATTGATGTGCCTCTTTATCTTTTGGTGAGTCTATGCTTAGAACATTGAGGACAATGTTAGTTTTAAGTTTGGGGATGCGGGATATGACCATAACCAATGCATGACCATGGGTTTCAAAGACAAAAGGGTTCAAATTAGCCAAAATTTAAAAATTTTGAACATTTTGAGTAGATTTGCATGTGATTGTAGTGATAGCTTTAAGAATGTTGATGCATATGTGTCGAGTTGATGAGTTTTGTGATTGCTAATGGTCTTTGCATGAAAGTCGAGTCCTTGAGTGTTTGTGTTATGCTATGGGAGTAACATCTTAGTGAAGAAGAAACATCTCTAAGAAACCTAGAGTAGTCATTAGTGGAGACTTAACCCATGTGAGAGCTCAAAGCCTAAATTGTCCTTCGAGTGTACTCTTCCGCGCTAACTCCGAGTAGAATGAAGAGCTACTTAACCTCGTAGCTATTAAAAGAGCTCATTTGATCTCGTGTGCTCAACTTTCTTAGCCACTAGGAGTGACATTAGGATAGCGAATTAACCTTGCCCTTGTAGTCCATGAAACCCGATAAGAATGCCAACTAGAGGGAGGCGGATACTCCATCACCATCCATCATCTTATATCCCGAGAATGAAGACATGAGAAGAAAGAATGAAGAATGTCAAGAGCAAGTATGAAATGAAAAGTTGATTGCAAGAATAGAGTTATGTGTGTTGTATTTTGTTTTGGTTGATTGTATTTGTGTTATGAAAAAAAAAAAAAAAAGAATGAAAAAAAAAGAAAAAGAAAAGAAAGAAAGAAGCAATAAGAATAATAGTGGTTCAGGTTATGTTTGAGCATGTTAGCTCTTTTGTGTGAGTAATGTGATTATATATATGTGTTTGTGAACATGTTCATGAATAAGTATTCGAAGCAAAAACAAATGTGGAAGTGCTTGAGAAGTTCTATAATGAAGTAGTTGACATTCTCGGGAATCCACCATCATCATCCATTTCTAGTATCCGCTAACCTTTAGAAGGCATCTTTAGAGAGTAGAATGAGTGAGAAGGGCGAGTGAGCTTCCCCACTCTATATAGTGACTAATTCCTTTTCGAAGATCATTCGTTCCAAAATGTTGTCCTCACCCCTTTTTATGTGTTGAGTCCATGTTAGTGATCACACTCACACATACGAGCGAACCATTCTTGAGTGATTTCATATTTGGAGTGTATGTCCGTGAGGCCAAAGTCGAGGCGAAATGGACTAAACTAGGAATCAAGGCGTTGTGACTTCGGAACATAGATGTTGCTCATTATGGTATGACACTAGCACTTTAGGGTAAGATCATTAGTGAAGGGGCCTTTAGCTTTTACAAGAACTTATTTACTTGATTCATTATATGTTGACATGCTTAAACCCTTTACTTTATCAATCATGCTTATCTATGATTTGGATTTTGAACCCTTATGCATTTGAACTCGATGTTTGTGGGTATCATCAATGGAAACCCTCACGAGACCACACTCGTCCACTAGGGGTAACCTAGGGGTTTAACGGCTTGTTGCATATGCTAAATGCAACCGGGATTCCTCCGAAAGTGAGTTAGGCTTTCATTTTATTTTGTTTGCTCGAGGACTAGCAAAGTTTAAGTTTGGGGATGTTGATGTGACACGAAAATGTCACATTTGGAGAGCCTAACTTAGACTAATTAGTCATTTTCGAGTGTTATCAATAATATTTTATGTGTTTTTCTTGTTTAGGTACCATATTTGGAGCTAAACATGGAATTCGTAATAAAGGGGGCGAATTATCACTATCATTTCATGTGCCCAAAATGAGAGAAAAAGACTTCAAGCAAATCATATGAGAAGAGGAGTCAAAGACGAGCCCAACGGTGAAAACGGAAGTCAATTCCGAGTTCGGACGAGGTTCGGTCTTAAAACAAGGATTCTATGAAGGCACCCTCCTTTGGTTATAATTCTCGAAGGCACCCTCTTGATTTCCAAGTGAAGTCTAAAACCCAAGCCCAAAGAAGATGAAAGAAGGAAGAGATTTTGGAGGCACCCAATGGACTCAAGTTTGAGTCAAAGTCAAGGTTGACTAAGTCTAGGGTTTGAGTCAAATACACTATTCATCTTCTTCCTTCTTCTACATCATACAAGAGGGGAGAGAATACACAAATTGGGGAGGAAGAGAGAGAGGCTAAAGGTGATAGGGTTTGTGTGTGTTCTTGAGTTGGAGTTTGAAGGTTTAAGACCTTGAAAGAGAGAGAAAAAGAGAGGAAGGAGAAGGAGGTGCCGGCCATCACTAAGGCCGGCCAAAGCTTGGCCGGTTCGGGCTGGAGCTGTAGCACGGCAGGAGCACGAGAGAGCCGGCACTGGAAGCTTCCATGGGACCAGCAGCAGACCGGCAGCAACAGCACAAAGCAGCAACTATGAAGGACGCGTCCACGGGATGAGCAGCTCGAGATCCGGCACTAGGGATGCATCTGCAGCTCGGGACGCCTTCACGGACGCGACTGCAAGCATGGGACGCACGGACGGGACGCGGCTGCGGGCACTGGAAGCTTCCATGGGAGCTGCTGGCCGGATTTCTTCTTTCTTCGCCGGAAGTCGTTTTGCCGGATTTTAGTATTCCGGCCACCTTCTTGGCCGGAAATCTTAGGGCTTTTACTCCCCATGCCATGATCTTGCTTCTCATTTGGTTTGATTTGATTTTGGGCAACAAATTTCTAGAGAGAGAAAGCTAGGGTTTAGCTTTAATGGAGGTTTGTGATAAATGGAGAAGATGGATGGTGGTCGCTATGGGGAACCCAGAATTTGCTAAGGGGAGATCGGCTGCACCTTAAAGACTCATATTTTCCGACGATCTTAGCCTTGAACCACATCGAAAAAGGGGGATTCTCTCATCATCTTCTTTCCATTTCTTATTTAATCACCATGTTTAGCTAACTTTAGTGTGTCGATTATATGAGATGAAATGTGATGAATTCGTGATTATGTTTAATATGATTTGATGTTTTGATTATAAATTGATGTTCATTTATTTTGATTATCGTTTTGATCGTATTTTCATGTGTCTTGTCATGCACTTCACATAGTTAGGCGACTAGACGACACTTTCGATGACTCGGGATTAACCGATTTAGACGTTTGTTTGACTAAGTATGATCTCCGGACATACATAGTACTTAGAGACATCTACTTTAAGAGTCGAATATCGATTGTACCTCGACACATCAAATCGGACTACACATAGTCGTAGGTTTATCATTATGGATTCCCGGACTTCGACACTTCTCTCATTTATTTGTTGCCCGAATCGAGTCTTATCGTCTCCCGACTCTTGTTCCTCCGACACTTCTCTCGAATCTCTCTCGCCCGTTTACTTTTATCGTTTAATTAGTTTTGCTTGCTTTCTTGTTTTGTTTCTCATTCAATCTAAAACCCCCCATTTACTTTTGTATATTTTCCTTTTAGTCTAAGTTAGCTTGAAATATCTAGACCGGTGGATAAGACCGTCCGATATCCAAGTTACCCTCCTATCCTTGGATCGATCCCGGCTTTGCCGGATTACTACTTGATACCTCCGCTTGGGTGTGCAACCTTTTCGGGTGCATCATCTTCCGATACTGGTCTTCTTTACCTTCTTCATTTTCCCTAAACCATTTAAATTCTACTTTCACTTTTCCCTTCGTCCATACCTTTTCATTCCAGTTCTTTATACTTTCGATGGCTTCACAATCCACCCTTTCATCTCGAGGCAGATTATCTATTCGTTTCTCCAAACCATCCATTATCCCTGAACTTCAGCCTATCAATCAAGGGTTTGTAGCTATATGGTGCAATCCCTACGAGGCTTCCATTACTCTTATCAAGCGATTGTTATACCCAAAAAATCTCGTTTCTTCAGAGATTGTGACTATGCTACCACTCCAGGCCCTATTAACACTTTCCTCATCAAACCCAAGAGCCTTTTCATTCTCAAAGCTCTCAACTTTGGTCGCCCTTGGATTCTGAGAGGTATGTTATTGGTGCTTAAACAGGTGGATTTTCCACTCACTGAAAATTCTGAGGACTTGTTTTATGAACCTATGTGGTGCACTTTATACAAAATACCTCAAGCTATTCAGAACAAGGAAGATCTAGAAGCCATCTTTGAAAGTATGGGCAAAATGATCCAGATCAGACCTAGAAATCTTGGATTTGTTAACAGCCCAGTCATTAGAGTTCACTTCTTATATGATGTATGTTCTCCTTTGCCAGCAGTGATAAACCCTATCTTTCAAGACACGGTTTCTGAAATCAAGCTGAGTTACAAGAAATTCCCTGGAGCCATTTGCCAATAATGTCGTATAGTTGATCATCCTTTGAACGTATGTCCTACGCCACTTCAGTACTACTTTTCAGGGGATGATGAACAATTTGACTCAGACCCGATCGATGATACTATAGTCATCTCCCCTGCGCCAGTAGAACCTATGTTGTTAGCCCCTCCACCATCGCCTGTCCATCACCCCACTCATCCTCATCTTATCTTCAACCCTTCAGGTAAGAAAAATAGAGAGACTTCTAGTCATCATTCTATCAGCTCTTCTGATTTCTCAGAGGAAGATCAGCAGCTTCAGTCAATGTTCACTGATAATCAGGATACTCAATCTCTTCTTGAGGAGTCAATGATATTATCTCGCAGTCTGGATATCCTACTGCAAAGAGAGGAAGGAGAGGCTGTAATCCCACCAGATCAGTCCAATTAACTTTCCTTGTGTTTCTTTCGCGTCGTGTGTGGTCTGTTTTTTGTTTTTTGTTTTTTTCTTTCCTGTTGTCTTTAGGTCTGTTGCAAGCTGGGTGTTTAGTTAGGCATTATTGTCTCGTTTGGGTTTATCTCTGGTACAAGTAGCCAAAGTTCTTGGCCTTTGATCTCTTTGGTTGAGGGTTAGCTGGTTCTACTGTTAACTGAGTGGTATAAGACACATGTTAGTGGGAACCCTTTTTGGTTCTCTGGTAATTTGTACCAGTTTGTTAGGTCGGGGTTTGGGCTGTTGTTTTGTAGCTTGGTACTAGTGTAATTTAGTTATTTTCTTTCTGTTTTTGTGTGGCCTCCTATATTCTGTTTTTTGTGCTTTTCTTCTATGGTGCCTTTAGACCCTCTGAGTGATTGCAATTATGGACTCTCCGAAACCAGACTTATCCATTCTAGTATGGAATATTAGAGGTTGTGGGCAATACCTCAATCGTAAACACCTTTATAGTTTGATCAAATCCCACAAGCCCGAATTTATTTTCCTGTCTGAAACTAAGAGTACTAAGGCCCAGCTTCATAAACTCATCAATCTGCATTTGAACTACAACCATTTCATTATTGAGCCCACTAATTAAGCGGGTGGGTTGGTTTTATATTGGACCAATGAGTATAGTGTTGACATCTTATATGTTGATATGCACATTATACACACTAAATGCACCAACAACAATAATGATAACAGTTTTGTTCTCACGGGCTTCTATGGAAGCCCGTACAGTAAAAATAGAATGGCACCCTGGGACACTCTTCTTAATCAGAACCATGAGACTAATGTCCCTTGGGTGGTTATTGGCGACCTTAATACCATACTCCATCCCTCGGAAAAAGAAGGAGGTAAGGAGGAGCTCCCTAGCCATGCTAAAAAGATAAACCAGGTGATTAACAACTTAGGCCTCAGAGATGCGGGTTTTAGAGGTAGCACTTTCACTTGGACTAATAAACATTTTAAGGGCACCCTTATTAAAGAAAGATTGGACCGTGCTTTAACTAACTATAGTTGGTTAATGGATTTCCCCTCTTCTCTCATCACTCATCTGCCTGGGATGGGCTCGGATCATATTCTTATTTTGATGACCACTGCTCCAACTTCTGATTTGGGACAAAGGCCTTTTAAATTCATCCGCACTTGGATGTCTCATCTGAAGTGTGGAGATTTTATCAGAGATCATTGGCCCCCCAATCTCAATCCCATTCAGACTAAACTCAATCATTTGGCGATTAATTTAGCTAGGTGGAAAAAACAAGTGTTTGGTCACTTAGACTCTACGATTCGTCAACTGACTGAAGATCTCCAGACAGCTCATAATTATGATACCTATCATATGCTGAACAACAAACTTGAGGAAGCTTATATCAGCTGGAGAGTCTTTGGAAAGAAAAATCAAGAAATGATAATATTCATTTAGGTGACCGAAACACAAAAAATTTTCATGCAAAAGCTATTAATCGTAATAGGAAAAACCGTATTTCGGCCATTAAAAGCAATAGCGGTTCCTGGATTTACGAGGCTTCTGACATTGCTAACATCTTCTCGTCCAACCTTAGGGCTATTTCCACCTCTAGTGGTTCTAACGCCTCTAGTGAGATTCTTGACCTCTTCTCCTGTCAAATTACGGATACTCAGAATGTCATCCTTACTAGTACTCCGACAGACATTGATATCCACAAATCTGTTATGTCTCTTAAATCGGACTCTGCGCCTGGGCCAGATGGTTTCCCCCCTCTTTTCTATATAACTAACTGGGATACTGTGAAAGCGGATGTCATCAAGCTCGTGGTCGATTTCTTCCATACTAACCACCTTCCTAATCAGGTTAACCACACACACATTTGTCTCATTCCTAAAATCAGATCTCCTCAATCCACATCTGACTATAGACCTATCAGTTTGATGAATACCCCTACAAAATCATCACAAAAATCCTAGCCAATCGCCTCAAAGCGGTCCTACCAGAGATCATTTCGCCGTTCCAGGCGGCTTATGTCCCCGGTAGACAGATTATTGATAACATTATTATTAGCCAAGAGGTCGCTCACTCCTTTCAGTTCACTCGAGGATCGAAAAGCTTTTTCGCGCTGAAACTTGACATGTCGAAAGTTTTTTATCGTATTGAGTTGGAATTCTTAGAAACTATTATGCGTCATATGGGGTTTTCTGCTCATTGGATTAATCTTATTCATACCTGTATTTCAACTTCGGCTATGGCTATCCTCATTAATGGACGACCTGATCCCACTTTTAATGTCAGTAAAGGAATCAGGCAAGGTGACCCTCTTTCTCCTTTCTTATTCACCCTAGCTATGGAAGGCCCGTCTTCTGGAGACCAACAGGATCGATAATCCCTTCAAAGGTTTCTCGACTCCCAAAACTAACATTAATATCAAACACCTTCTGTTCGCTGATGATTGCATTATATTTGGCCAGAACTCCCTAGATAATATTTCTTCACTTCAGCACATCCTTGATATTTTCTGTTCGGCATCCGGCCAAATGATTAATTTCGAGAAATCCACTATTTTCTTTTCGAAAAACACTCATCCGAAATTCAAACGCATGATTATCCGGAATTTGAAAGTTCACCAAACCTCTGCTCTAGATAAACACCTTGGTACTCATCTTTTTATAGGAGCCAATAAGACAAAAGTGTTTTCCTCTCTAACCACCCAGATTCAGAATAAATTATCCAAATGGCAAGCCTCCCTCCTCTCTCAAGCCGGTCGTTCTATTGTTATTTCCACAATAGCAGCGGCTGTTCCCCGATCCCAAATGCAATGCTTTGCCATCCCGAAAGGCATAAGCAGTCGCATTGAAGCTCTTCAGCGA
Source organism: Eschscholzia californica subsp. californica (assembly GCA_002897215.1). NCBI lineage: Eukaryota > Viridiplantae > Streptophyta > Magnoliopsida > Ranunculales > Papaveraceae > Eschscholzia > Eschscholzia californica. The sequence goes on from BEHA01000777.1 coordinate 338,672, forward strand.
GCTTTCTGGTGGGGAAAAACCAAATCTATTCACAACATCAACTGGTCCGCCATTTGTCTCCCCAAAAAATTGGGCGGTCTTGGCTTTCGCTTTCCTGATCTAGATAATCAAGCCTTCCTGAGTAAACTTGTTTGGCGTATCATCAAAGATCCTGGTTCCCCTTGGGCCTCTATCACAAGCTAAGTACTTCTACAAAGATCAAAAACCTAAAGAGGTGAAAAATCATCATTCTTGGCTTTGGAAATCCATATCCAAACATATTGCTAAAGTGTCCAACCTAACTTTTTGGGATGTTAACAAGGGTACCAACATAAATATTTGGCATGACTACTGGATACCAAACCATCCTCCTCCGTTAAGCAATACCAATAATAGCCAACTGACTTTAGTGGCTCAGCTTATTAGCAATAACAATTGGGATACGAATATTTTAACTCAATATTTTAACAATGACATATGCAATGCTATTTTGAGTACTAACTTACAAGCACATCAGGAAGATACAGCCAGATGGTCATTAACCAAATCAGGTAAATTCACAATTAAATCTATGTATTACTATTTACGGACTGAGCAATATCCTTATGATACAAAGGAATGGAAATTTATTTGGCACATGCCAATTATTCCCAAAATCAAACTATTTCTATGGAAATGTTGTACAAACAGTTTACCTGTCAGGGATAAAATCGAAAAGTATATTGGAAACAACTATGCATGTGAATTCTGTTTAAAATAAGAAACGATGATACATGTGCTCTTACATTGTGATTTAGCGATAGCTATTTGGTTACATTTTAATGTTTTTTCGATTAATATTACTAACCTTCAAGATTGGATTACTTCATGGAAAGATATAGATGATGAGTTAAGAGGTTTGTTTGCGACAATACTCTGGCAAATCTGGAAAGCTCGGTGCGATAAATGCTTCTCGTCGGTTAACATCCACCCGATGCTGATCGTAGACAGGATTAGATGTTCTCCAAATATCATCAACCAGTATCGGTCAAAACAACAAAGGGACAATATTATTTTATGGTCACCACCGACACCACCTTTTGTTAAAATTAATGTAGACGCCTCTTTTATAGCAGTGAATGAATTGACATGAATAGGATGTATCATGTACGACAATCAAGCACAATTTTTAGCAGCAGCGGCTTTCAATATTAGGGGCCAAAACGCAGAAGAATGTGAATGTGAGGCTATCATCAAAGCTCTAGAGTGGTCTACCTATAGCGGGATCGAATATCTACATATTGAAAGCGATAACCAAAATATTATACAGAAACTGAATAAAGAAGATTATTCGATATCCTGCGTGGTCCTCCAACTGGAAGAAAATTTCATGAAGGTGATCTATACGTACATTACCAGAGAAGGCAATAAGAAAGCAGATCAGTTGGCGAAATGGGGTCGTATGAACGCGGGCCTGAAGATCTTTATTATAGTATTAGCTAGTTCTTTGCTTTCGTGTATCTCAACAAAAAAAAAAACATGAATTGGACTCTCCACTATTTTTTTCTTCCTCCGGTTTTTGCCCAACTAGGTTTTACAAGCAAAATTTTAACTAGACAACTAACTGGAGTCAGGTGACATGGGGTGTGGATGCCAGGTGGAAACACACCACATCCTTAGAAAGGTGTTCTAGTGCATGATTTCGTATCATGCAAGATGGCTATTGCTTAGGTGCTATAGTACATTACTCTGATATACTTCCACGAAAAAAGTGCATGAGGAGTATTGTATAGACAAGCATTTTTATATTGTCTTTCCTCTCTATCATAAACAAAATTATTACAATCTGCAAGAAAGAATATTGGCAGTAATCATTATTGAGTTTTACTAAATAAAACCCAAAGAACAAAATAGAACATTTCTTCAAACCCTAAATTGAAAAGGGAACACTATATCTTTATAATTATACTTAGGCAGAAGCCCTTTGGGTTTTCACCATTAACTAACAACACCCCAGGCAACCTAACAAACAAATCAAGCAATAGTAGCTTCCAAAGTTGCATCTAGGTCATTCATTCATATACTTTTCTTACACAACCAAGACCTGAAAAAAAAAAAAAAAACGGAAACCAGATCTATCGATAGTAAACAATAACTTTATCCATCACCTATGGCATGGAAAGTAAATAGGGGCAGAAAGTATTCTAAAGACATGTGATGATACAAGAAGAACCTTTTATTCAATGGGCAGGTTTCTCCTTTGAAACTTTCTCGTCACTAGCGTCAGTGGTCTCCACAACAGCTCCTGGCGAGTTGTTGCTTGCCGTAATGATAGCGCTGCTACCAATATCTGCACCAGTCGTAAGAGCATCGGCACTGTTCGGAGTTGGTGGCAAACTCATATTGCTGGAGCTGGAAACAGAAGCATTTCCGTCCAAGTTCTGTGCCCTGTTAAGCGCATGACAATGCGGACAGTAATAAGTGATGAAAGGAAACTCCTCTTTCTTAGCAAGCCCTGCACAAAGAAAAAGAAGTTGGAATATTTTGATTTAATTCGTTAATGATAAATATGTAAATGCTGAGTTGGAAGTTCAAGCAACATAAGAACATTGATACTTTTTTTTATAAAGTTAAGATACACAAAAGAGTCGCCTAGGCACTCTGAAGGAACCCAAGTGACGGGAGAAACAATTTGGTCACCATTCAGTCAGGCGACCAAAACAACTGTACCTACTTTATTCTTTCTGTTTTCCATGTTAAATACTTGAATCTTTGTAAAATACCTAAACATTTTTCTATAACAATAAACAGTATGCATATG
>BEHA01000777.1:345690-356606 GCA_002897215.1 Eschscholzia californica subsp. californica
TTTTCTCTATAAACTCAAATAAATGTTAGTTGTTAGTGTTTTATACTTCATTAATGTTGTAGAACTTGTTGATAATTATATGAGTGCTTCTTAGGGATGAATTTTTAGTGTTTATACTTCATTAAGACCAAACACTTATATTTATACCTATATATAATTATATATTTATATTCTACGACTAGTCCCGTGTAAATACGACTAGTAGCGACTATGCCTAGTCCCAAGTCCGCCGACTAGTCCCCCATCCCGACTTTTCCAACATAGGCAACGTCTAAAAGAAATGCTACTAATTTTCCTTATTACCCTTCATCAGTCGTGGTTAGATAAAAGTAACATACATAATGTGCTTCCTTATAGTTAATTAATCTTGTCTTGAAGAATTACATAATATTCTCGTCATTTGATTTACTTTCCGGCATTTTTATAACCTTGTAGTTTTTTCCACGTAGACGGAAGTATTTCCATCGAATTATGAACCAAAATCAGAATTTTAGTACCTTGGTTTATATCATTGTTCAATAGAATTAACTGAACTTTCCAGATAAAACAAATTTACAACAAATGCCAAATTCTGCAGAGAAATTCAAGACATACACAGACAATTATAAGAACAAAGAAAATATGCACGGAAAAGCACCTACCTAAATGTACCAGTGTAGAACAATCAATTGGCCACATGAAAAAAGATGCAAACAAAAAAGCAACTCTCCCATCTTTGCCTATTTACTTACTCTTTTTTCTCATCATGATGAGTATTTTTTGCATCCTGGAGGTGAAGATTTTTACCTTCCTTTGGAATGACACCGATGAGAACAAGAGATTACATTGGGTGGCTTTGGGAGGTAGTGTATAAAACGTTTTCTCATGGAGGATTGGGGGTCAACAACTTATAGGTCATGAACCATGCAGTCCTAATCAAATGATTATGGAGAATCAACGTAAGACGTGTTTTGGAGGATTAATATTGCTAGGAAGTATGCCAAAAAGTGGCGTTGTTAGGAGTCCAAGAAGCCAAATTGTTCTTATGGGTCAGCGACTTGGCGTTGTAATTATAACAAGAGTGACACCTTTCAGAGGGTCTTTTCTATCAAAGTGGGGAATGACTAGGACATTTTGTTTTGCAAGCACGTGTGGTTCTTTTCTAGACTACTTAATGTAGAGTGTCCAACTCTTTTCAACATCACAAATTCCAACAATCGGTCTGTTTTCGAGTGTGGGAGCCTCAGATGGTGGTCAAAATTGGAATTTAAATTTTTCCTAGATCAGCGCTTTAATGGTGTGGAGGTAGCTTTGCTGGCAGCTCTAATTCAGGTTCTTGAAGGGGCGAGCATGTAGCATGTTCTTATTCAAACCGCCTCTTGATCTTCAACCAATTATGCGCTTCAAGATAATTACCAGTAGTAAGCGCTATAGCTTGTTTCCAATATCAGTAGCTTGATCAAACCAAGCTTCCGCAATTTCCGAATCTCCCCGCTGAATGGCCTGTTCTCCTCGGTCGGAATAGGTGAGTCAATTCCTTTCCTTAGAAGAGTTTCCTACCTCATACGGCTCGGCAATCAGTGATGTGGTACTATAACATGGTCAGCTTAGACAGAGGGTATGCTCTCAGACCTCAGTGAAGTCTAGTTATACATCCTTGTATAGCACTGAGGCGAATCCTTCCTTTTGACCAGATCCAGTATGGTGATGCCAAACACCACCTAGGATGAACTTCACGGTGTGGGCTGATATGTTGAATCGTCTACCTACCTTAAATAACTTGATTCGGAGGGGCTATTACTTGATTAACAGATGCAGCCTTTGCGAGCAAGAATGGAGAATATACCCCATGTTTTCCTTCACCGCACTATCTCTTTTGCAGTATGGAACTACTTTTTGGCTTCGACCGGTCCTACATGGGTCGTAGCTCAGAAACTCGTAGCGATGCTGGATCGGTGGGATCGGATAGCAGACACAAAAAGAGCTCAGAGACTTCGGAAACATAATTTCCAAAGCTATTTTTTGGAAGGCAAGAAATTGGGAGATCTTTGAGAACAAGAAGGTAGTAGTTACACAGAATTTGATTTTTTTGAAGTGAAAAGGCTTCTCTACTTTTGGGCCAAAGCAAATGGATCAGCGCAACTTATGTCTTTCATACACTTTAATCACTCTTCGGAGACCCTTATGGAGAATACGTAAGCTAGTGTTGTTTTGTTGGCATGTTCAGACTAATTTATAAGAGTTATTGTAATTTACTACTTGAGTTTGTAATTTTTACTCTTATTAATAATATCAATTCAGCGGCTTCCAAATGAAACATATTAACTTAACATAGATAATCCTTTCAGTATTTGAGCACCACTTTAATCAGTGATGATGCATCAATTTCCCATTGAATTCGTAATTTTACAGTCCCTAGATTGATGTCAATGAAATTTTCCAGAATGATTGGTAATTAAAAGAAAGGATATCTTTTGCTATACATATTGCTAATTTGATACACCCAGTATCGACACTGCTAAGCAACTAACAATCAAGATTTTGACAAGTTCAAACAAAACTATAATTCGTACAACAAAAACCTAATTACCTGATGCTCACAAGAAGTAAGTATACTACTTTTTTTTTGTTGAAGTAGTATACTAATTGATGATTGTCTCCATTTTAAAACAACTTGAAATATTCGATAGGCGATATCTACATAGTGAACTAAAGGTCTAGAGGTTACCAACTATCAGGAGAGACAGATTTACTTAACCTAATAGTTTGATTATCAACTGAAGAATAACATTTAGAGAAATTCTAAACTCTTAATACAGGCCAAATGCGATCAGATCCATAACTATCAATTACCAAGATGAAATCAAAATAAATGAAAGAAAGAAACATTAACGATAAAAATTGAACCAACTTTACCTCTATTTCAACAAGTAAACTTATTTAGTAGTAGTTGTATTGATTTATTGATGAACTTTCAATGATGAAATAACTTTCTCTACACAGTCATTTGACTTAATTCTTAGGGTTTCCTCCCCTACCTCTTCGTTTATTCATCAACCGTGAGAAAAAGTTAGGGTTCTTATTCTTACTTGAACTGGATCGGTTAGGAAAAGTTCAGAAATGGAAGAAAGACATAAGAATCTGAAAACTTGACCCTCAGAAACACGGAAAATTAGAGATCGAGGAAAGTGAGGGGAAAACGTTTAGAGAAGGCAAATGCCAACCAGACATACGAACGCGGCACTCGACCACGATCTCGAGACCTATAATTATTTATTTTTTCTTGTGTTGTTTACTTTTTGTTTAAGATCCCTATCAATGCCCAACTTTTTGATAAACTCCCTAAATATTTGCCTGTATAGAGTAAAATGAAATTTTTTGAAGGACCAAATTAGAATTAAAATTTTTATGTCATTTTTCGTCTTCAAATCCTACTCCCACCGCCAACAACCATCCCCCAATCATCCCCCAATCACCCCACAAATACCATTAGTGGAGGAAGTCGGCTTGATGAAGCTTCACCCGTGGAGAAGTTTAATATTTCAACAAGATTCATTATATTCAACAAAAACAAAAAAAAACAAGATTCATTATAGGAGGGAGTTCAAGCTCAAAGATTCTCATTAACCATAAGGTTAACAATCATTAGCTCTCAAGAATAATTGGACTCATAATAATTATATTTTGAGTGAAAAAATAATTTTAAAGATTAGATAAAAAAATTATGGTGATTGTTCAAAAGAAAACTCAGATTCATCAAGTAAAATGAATTTCTTCATTTCTGTCAACGACCTAGAGTTTCGATCAGTTGATGCTTTCAACGATAAAGATTTTCGGCCATATTTTTATTTAAAAATCTTGGTCTATAATTTCATTTTTCACAAAAAAAAATAAAATCGATGAAAGCCACTGTTTTTTCTTTTTGCATTTTTATTTACATAATTAGATTTAAATTGTAGGAAAGAATATGAAGCACTTCCAACTTATGTGTAAATAATATATAAATGCTTATATTTATTACATGTCAAAAAAACACAAAGAAATTCTTGAAATTTTCTAGAAAGAAATAAATAAAAAATTAGCCACCAACAAAAAAAATGTAAGATTTACGACAACGAAAAAACAATTGATTTTCGACAGTATATGCTGAAAAATATCATCTTCTATACTATGGATCTATCGAAAAATAACGTCTTCCTTAAACAGTTTTTTCATCGTTGTCCGAGGTTAAACTTCATAACTTCAAAAACTTGTACAAACCTAGCTAAAACCAACAAAATTCTACCTATATAGAAACCCTAGTCTTATTTGTGTTGAATGATCCGAGATTTCCAGAGAGGAAAAATAAAATTTATGTGAGTAATCAAACTAACAACAATACCCCACAAGAAAATTAGAAAGCCTATTTAATCCAATAAAAAGAACCTCAAGACCTAAATAATTTGATTAGTTGAAATTTTAAACAAAAGACCCTTGATTTTGAAAAAGTTGTTTAGAGAACTACATACTTATATCTTAAGCTGCCCCGTACTCGAGTATCCAAGAAAGGGAACCAATAGAATTATCTGCTAGGTGGATTTGTAGCCTTGATGTCGACGCTAGAGAAATTGATAGAGCTTGCTTTTCAAGAACATTCAATTAGGCGACTTCACAGTGAAGCTAAAAACCATAGGAGTACAGTGTACTCTGCTAGTAGGTAGTGGCACGTACCTGATGATACAAAAAGTGGTCATCAGTTGGTTAAGGTCAATGACCCTAGAACAGATCGAAAACACGTGGGTCAACTCGCGTCAAGTCAGCAAGGGAGGTCGAATCTGAAGGAGGTATGTCAAACTCAAGCCCAAAACTAAGGGGTCGGCACGATTTTCCGAGGCACCTAAGCTCTACCCTGACTCAAATACGACCAAGTCTGCCTTGGGAATTACGAGAAGGCTAAGGAAGTCTCCAAAGGAGGAAATATGTCCTAAAAGATCTATCAACTCGAAAAGATATCTACCAAGGATCCTAAAAAAGAGGAACTCCTACAATATCAACGATGCGAGATAACTTCTCCTAAATCTCTTAACTACGAAATAGTAGTTCCAATCCAGCACGGTGAATCTCAACGGCCTCATCATCACCGTCAATCGACAACCGATAAAAAATAACCTATAAAAAAACATCAAATCACCTCGAAGAAGGTACGTTCAGATAACTTCAAGGGTCACTCAATACTCTATCTTTTATCTGCAAAGGGAAATCTGACTGTCTTGAGCGTCGGAGAGGTTTTCGAGCTCCTTGTAGGTTTTCCCCCAGGTTTTCAAGAACTATCTCAAAAGCAAATCGTGGAAGGAATCAACGGAGCAAAGCCATTCAATTAGACGTGATCCAACATCAAGTCTCTTTATTTCTAACTGATACAGGGTTGACAAATTTTGACATCAGCAGTACCGATGGAAGGGATCTCGCTCTCGGCAAGTAGTCGTGTTGTTTGTAATAAGTCGTTTGGGTATCTCTGTGAATTCTTCAGTAATCATAGAAGGAAGTCTGTTTTTATCTTCTGGACAATCACCAAGGTCAGATCAATCAGTGAAGGGAGCTGAAAACCAACCGAGGGTACAACTCATTGATGTGGGTTGCTTGGAAGAGATTTTGTTGCACTTCCTCTTCCTTGATGAGACTATAAACCTGTAAATACTGAAAGAATCCATTAATAAGATTTTACTACGTATCGCGAAAAGCAATATTGGAGTTTTAGAAGGAACTCCACAACACAGTCTTGATTTAGCATGTTGAGAATTGATATGCACGGTTCGACTGACATAAGAGAGTTCAACTCATTTTGAAGAGATTTTAGATGGGTGAAATACGTTCAAATGCGAGACCCATTTGTTTCAACCGAGAAATATTACCTCCATCCACACTTGTATGTCTTATTTTGAAAACTCAACTTTTAAAAGAACGTCATTAATTTGTGTAATCACAATAAAAACAAAATATTTTTTTCGATTTAATTTGTATTAACTTTTAATGAAAGAATATATTTGTCATCACATTTTTAGTTACGGATATTGTTACAAAGAATAAAAATTCTTACACCAAATGACAATCCAAAGAACAAAAGAAATTGACACGCAAATGTGTAACGAGGCAGTAACACTTTTGAGTTGAAAGGCTTTAGGAGCATTTATTTCACAAGTACGATTATAAAATTCATATGCATCATGTGCATAAAGAATGCTAGAGGGAAACTGGATTGAGTATTGATTAATCAACCAAGCCGTTCAAATCGACAAAACCAAACTCATCTTTGGATGGAAGAACGTTATTCATTTCTCTAGATGAAGAGCCCTAGTTATCTCATGATGAAATAGGAATAATCAAAGTAGTAATAGGACAATCTCAATGGTGAACATCATATGGTCCAATAAGAAAAGAAATTTCAATCGAAACGTCAAAATTTTGAGCACCTGAAGAAGCCATAATAAAACGGGGAACAGAGAGAGTTAAAAAGATTATTACTCTCTGGCAACATGAAATTATTTGTCCAGGCTGATGAAAATAAATCTAATATTCTAATACGTGTTCAATATCGGGGCAGGTGATCACGACAGAATAAAATGAGAATAATACGTGTAAAGGATCTTAGTACAACCCAAAGCAATTTCAATGGGTACTCGTGTTAGGTCCCGATCTATTTTTGCCAACAACCCTTGATTGGAGTGGTAAGAGGTATAATCTTCCACTTTAAAAGTCAAGAGTTCGAAAGACACACGCTAAACAATTTAAAAAAAAAAAAATTAGTAGATAAAATTCTATTCAGGAATACAATAAACCACAACTTAATTAATTTTTCTCTCCTTTGTGCATTACAAATAGTTTAAAAAGAAGGAAGAAAAACTACCATAAAACACCTAAACTTAAAAGTGACTGCCCACTATTACTTTTTCTTGAAGCCAAGGGAAACAATTTTCACTACCCACTATTACTAATTAACTAGCCACTCCTAAATAACTACCCCCATCAACCCACTCTAAATAAACTACCCACATCTCTTTTCAGTTCAGCAACACCTTATCCATGAATTTGACCTTTCTCCTCAAGGTTTATATTGATGAACCAGTCCCAGACTCGAATAAGTCTTCTCCGGTTGAAATTCTTCGGCTTCTCCTTTAGCCAAACACCATGGTTGCCTTCTAGCAATAGAATATGTGGCCTACCAGGGACGTGTGGTAGGGGGTGCGGGCCGTGCGGTCGCACAAAGCCCCCCACCACATGGGGCCCTTTCTGAGTTTTATCTTACCCGTCTGCAAAACGTTACCCTATAAATAGACTTTCAACACTCATAGGCATGAGTACGTAAATTACTACAGTGGAGAAGTATGTGTGTGAGGAATATATGGTCAGTGGTTCGAAACCTCCTCCACACAAGTTTTAGTTTTTTTTTGCCAGAGCTTTGGGGAAAGCTAAATAATTTTCGGGTTGTGAAATTTTAAAGGGAATATGCAAAATTTTAAAAAATTTCCGGGAAAACATATTTTATGGGGAATATGGTTCAAAATAAAAAACCCTCCACCTCACCTCTCTCTCTCTCTCTCTCTCCACCTCACCTCTCTCTCTCTCTTCACCTCACCTCTCTCTCTCTCTCCACCTCACCTCTCTCTCTTCTCCGACTAGGTCGCCGGCCGGAAAATTTTCCGGTCGGCGACCTCATCGGAGAAGAGAGAGAGAGAATGGTAAGGAGAGAGAAGATGAGGTGGAGAGAGAGAGAGAGAGGTGAGGTGGGGGTTTTTTATTTTTCCCTTTAACAACTTACAAAATAAAATTGTCAAACAAAATTGACCAATTTTTGACCAAGTCTTCACACCCCGGAGACTATTTTGGTTTCCCCGAAGCGCTGGCCTTTTTTTTTTATCATACTTCAATTTGATAGTAAAGGACTTTTAAATTGCTAACAAACAACAATGATAAAGAATATCAAGAATAAATTTGTGTTTGTAAATACAAATTTTCTTTTTTGCTTTTTTAATTCGATAATGTTTACTACCAAAAGGAAACGACATTTGCAATTCTGACGACTTTTTCAATTAATGTGTGTGTATTGTAAAAATTCTAGAAAAAAAAAGACGATTTTCTATTGTGTTCTTTAGTATTGATAGTGGATCCAAAAATAACAAAAAAATCATCTCTAATTTGTAAATTTTTGTAGGATTTTGTTTGTATGAAGATATGAATTTAAAGTTAATAAAAAAACTAAATAAAATATGAACTTTTACGATTTATATTCTTTTTATAGTTAAATAATTTGGAGTTCTTCATCATTTACCATGCAAGGACATTTATATTAAGAAAATGTAAGAACATTTATATTTTACGGATTGTTGTATAAAGGGCCCATATTGAATCTGACACTAGGCCTCTAAAATCTCAGCCACGGCCCTGTGGCCTACGACAGTTATGACCACGCTTAAATTTTTCATCACAATTAAAACGAAACCCTTGCATCATTCTATTCTGCACTTCATCCCATGTGAGTCGCTTCATCTGTGTAGTTGCCTTAGATTTTGAAGGAGAAATACATTTAGCAACATGTGAATCGGAAGGTTGTATGATTTTATTGTGTCGTGTAATCTGTTCATCCTTCATTTGTGCAAGACTAATGGCTTCCTTTGAGGATTTTGGATTGAACATCCTAATACCATGGGAAATATCTAGTTTAAGGCCTCTCATGAATATCCTTACCAAGGCTTTCTGTGTCCAATCTTGAATGTGGTAACTTAATCTTTCGAATTCCCTTTGATAGACACGTAATGATCCAAATTTGTTCAACTCTTGAAAGTGCTTCGTTTTCACAGTCCGTAGGACCAACCCATGACTCCTCTTGAAACTTAACTTATGTCACTTCATTACCTTCCTCTTCGAAAGCCTCTGCATCCATTGCCACCACTGGTTCGCCTCACCTTTAAGGTGAAAGGAGGCCAATGCCATATTTTGTGCTTCAACAATATTTTTGATATTGAGAAAATTGTTCCACTTTTGTAAACCACTCCGTAGGATCTTTTCCATAAAATCGAGGAAACTCTAATTTCGTTCTTTTCGATGAGAAAGCTGGTCGATCTCCTTCTGAATTGTCTCGCGTGTCTTCTCTATTGGAGTGAGAACGACCATTTCTATCGTTGTTGCTGCTAGACATCTATTTATTTGAGATCAATGTTACAGATAGCTTTCCAATCATTACTTCCTTTTGTTTAAGGTTATTGGTAATACTAAAATCAACCTGATTGAAGTTATCTTGTAGTCCTCCAAATGAAGCCCCAAATGTTCAATCCTCTCTTTGTTAGTAGTCATATGAACAATGATCTGATACCAATATTAGGTCCAGATCAAAGCAGTGAAAGAAGTTAGTAGATAAAAGTCTATTTAGGGCTAGAATAAACCACAACTTAGTTAATTTCCCCCTCCTTTCAACATTACAAAGATTTAGTTTAAATAGAAGAAAGAAAAACTACCACAGAACACCTAAACCTCAAAGTGACTACCCACTATTACTAATTAACTACCCGCTCCAAAATAACTTCCCACATCAATTAACTACCCACTCTTAATAAACTACCCACATTTCTTTTCAGTCATCAATGTTGGGGCCTGGTGTCTAATCATTTTAACCTTCGAGTGCATGGTTGATAACCTGAAAGAAATTAGGTTGGAACCTTTTCCCATTGATGCTGTTCACTTCATTATAATCTTCTCACAGAACTACTACTTTAGACCATCTCCAATGCGAAACTCGAAAAAAAAAATCATCCTATTTGTCAAATTTCGATTGAGATTCTCTTTATTAGATGACACTATTGAGCTCTTCTACGATTTTATTGAAAGAGGGAGATTTCAATTTCTTTTTTTAATCCTTACAATTTCTTTTGTTTCCTATTTTCTTAAGTATTTTATTTTGAAAGACTATATTTTAAAGTTTGAAAAGGACTTCTAAACAATATCCTTTATTAAAAAAAGGATGTTTTTCTCAGTCATCGATTTCCCTTCTGTTTTATTATATATATATATATAGAGAGAGAGAGAGAGAACTACACAACAGTCAATTTCATTTTTGTAATGAAGAATAAAGAACACAACAGAGAAGTATTCTTGATTTAGAGGTGGACAAGAGTTTCAATGGGTTTAAACTTGTTGATAACAATGAGGGATGAACCTATTGGTTAGTGCCCAGTACAGTCTCAATCCTTTCAATGAGCTTATCAGCTGCCAATGCTCCTTCCTGAGTTTCAGCAATCAAAAACATATAAAACACGGAATCATGAAACAATTATAAAATTACCCTTGCAGATTAACTAACATATGCATGAATGAACTGGCATATCCAAATGTACTAAATAAAACACAGGTAGGTCATCTAAACTCGTCAAGTGAAGCTCCAACGACCATTTACTTCATTTAAAATAAATAATTCCATACAAGAAAGTGCCCGTCATCTAGTTGTTGAACAAATATTTTCTGTGGGCTATCAGATGGACAAGGGCCCATCATTTAGTTCTGGCCCTTCTGGGTAGCATGGAAACAAAATGATGGTTAGGTTGAGAGTTTAAGATCCAATGCTTAGATGATGCTCTGTGGTTTATTACTTATTTACTTTTGCACATTCGTGTCGCAAGTTGTTGATCAAAGTCACAAATTCACTATCTGATGAAACTTTAGAAATATATATGTGATGGAACGATGTGAGGTTGGGTACTGAGAAGCAGCAAAACGAAAAAACAAAGAAGTTTTACTTACGAAGCGATCACAAGGTTTCCCATCCCTGAAGATGATGAAGGTGGGAAGTGCCTCGATTTTGTACTGATCAGCAATCTTAGGGTATTTTTCTGTGTCGATTTTCACCAATTGTATCTTATCTTTCAGCTCTGCACTAACTTGATCGAGAATCGGAACCATGTATTGGCAAG
>BEHA01000777.1:357207-370362 GCA_002897215.1 Eschscholzia californica subsp. californica
GAGTATGAATATTACAATTCAGGGGCAAAGGCAATTTAGCCAGTGATCTGAACCGAAATTTGTACGATGCGACTCAAATTGCACGATTTGAATCGGAAATTGTACTATTTTGACAACCATGCTCGTCACCACATAACCAGCTCTATTGAGATCCATGAAGAAAAGTAGATATTGCATCTATGGTAAGCAAAAGTACCACACCATCAGGCCAAAATTCAAGTTAAACAAATTTTAAGTATATGTAGTATAGTTGTTTTTTCTTCTTTAACCATGATGCTCATGGATACTCAGATACTTCATGCGTGGTCACTTCAAAAGGTACAATGTTTGATTTTTTTTTTTCAAGTACATTTTGCTTTTATGTGCATAACATCATGTTAGGTCCACAAAGTACTACTCTAAGTTACATCATTCAGTGGCGAGTCCAGGAATTTTACAATGTGGGGCACATTTTATGAAAATCAACACAACATGGTTTTCTTCTAAAATTTTAGGATTTTTTCTAAAGATAAGGTTTCATCTTTATCCTTCTATTTTGAACTATTATTAGGTTTCTTCAATTTTAACAACCAGCAAAGAGTTCGCCTTTCTCCAAATGAAGCAACAAAATAAACTAGGTTTAACGGCTAATCCCTGGTTTCGCTTCTACTTTACACGTGTTGGGCATTGGTAAACCTATTTGAAGATTGGGGGTAAACTGAATTTATCTCTAGTTATTGGGCTTGGGTTGAATTTCGGAAGGTAAAGTGATGTTCTATGTCATCTCTAACTCTTAACAGGGATACATCTATCTCTAACTCTTAAGCTGGATCCAGCCTTTGGCCAGTGGGGGTACGTGCCCCCACAGGCCCCTTGGTGGCCTCGCTTGTGACATTTTTGGGTATAATTTAGCAATAGTTGATTCAAAATTAAGAAAACAATAATCTATATATGAGGTACACCTCTTACATGTATCAGATATTGGTATTCTTACATGCATCCATGTTACGTTCGTTCAATTTTAACCTTAAAATGATGGAATTGGAATTCCTTTACGAGAAAATATATTAGTTTAAGTTATTAACAACAATTCCAAGGTGTATAATCCATTTGTACAAAAATAATTGATCAAGGAATTCAAGAATATGTGAAGAAACTATATGAACGACTATATGGTACTTCAACAAAAAAAAAACTCACCAGGTGGCATAAAAGTCAACTAGCACAGGCTGCTTTGAATTAGCCAGCAATTCATCGAATGATGAAAATGTTTGTTTCTTTGCCTCCACCTAAAGAAGCAGCACAGTAGAATCAAAAGCTGAAAATTAGATAGCTTTATGCAGTAAATAAAAACCTGAAGATAAAAGCCAATAAACACATAATGACTAATTAATTTATTTTTTTCAGAAATATCCATGATCATTATCATGTGTGCGGGGAAAAGAAAATTCATGATCTGGGTTGGAGAACCTTGAACTAATGAACTACCGGACTCATCAAAGAAAAAGAAGAATTGAAAACTAACGTGCTTATCCATCATCCTAGATAAATTAGTTCGAGCTTCTCATTATCCGAGGATAGTAAGTTAGTAACTGCTTGATGTTCAGACACCTCATTACATGGCACGAGTACACGAGGAATTTATGTAATTCCATCTCAGTAAATACTTCGTTTTTAACTTTATAAGAAAGTCCCAATGTAATTAGGTATCAAGGAATTAAATTTCGAAATTTTTTGTCGAAATGACAGAAATATTTCCATTTCCATGGCTACCAAAACCGAAACTTCATTCCTCGTTAGATACTAAGTATAATTTTTGTTTCTTGATGTTCACTCATGTAAGCATCATAAAAGCTTCAGTCTGTACAACATAGACGAACATACGATTTCCCGATATAGGTTTGCCATAGTGCAGCCTACCAGTGTCTTTAAATTACAAGTCAAAAGCTTAATATACCATATTTTTACTTGGACTTCAAAATTATATAGCAGACATAGGGTCCAGAATATAGCTTAATTTTAGCCGTAACTATGCAGATCTCCCTGTCTTTTGATAGTTGAGGACTTTATATCAGGCAATGGATCTTAGAAGAATCACACTTCGAGAGGCAGTGACGTTTTGTATTTCTTGAGGTGAAAAACTTGCACCTTCCACCCAAATGGGCAAATATTATGAACAGAATTTTGAGTAAATTCTAACAAATTCCACCCAACCGTTGCTCCATAAATTCCACCTTTAAGGATTAGCCGGGTCCAATTTTTTACCTTGTGAAGAAAAAAAAGGTAGAAAACTAACAAATTCCTTGTTGAAAGAAACAAGAAATCAGGATAAAGAAAACAAGTCATAGTCTCATTTGATTTTTTTGAAGGACAGTAAAAGTGTTGACACCAGTTTCAAAATCCAGAAGAGGTTTTACCATGAGTGGATATCAAAATGTTTTTACATTCTTACACTAAAGAAAATCTTCTTACTTCACCAGAACATGAAGTAATGATCTCTAGAGATAAGAGAGGAACTTACGTCAAAGCTCAATGATATAAGGGTCCGTAAATAGATTAGCGTGATAACAACTAACTACAACAAACAATCAGTTTAATATATTAATATCTACACGGGTTCATCTATTTGTGCAACAGAAGTTATAATAATGAGGAAAACACATAGAGGAACGACAAAATAAATAAAACCATATTCATTCCTAATAACAAGGTTAAATCTAGCTCAATGCAAGAAGTCCGTTATTGTTTCCAATCCATGATTAACTTGTACAAATGTTGACAAGTCACAAAAGATTGCGGCTTGAAAACAAATCCAACAGTAAATGAGTATACGAGTTCTTGCTAAGTACAACGCTCTCAAGAAGTAACTACCGACACCAACAAAAAAGCTATTGAAAGTTGCCACGTAACTTAGGCTAAGTTTACAATTGATTTGGTGATAAATAGTAGTATCATATATATATATATATATATATATATATATTCATAACCAATTGCTTTTGGAGTAGTAGTTGCTTCAACTCCATTTTTTCCGCCAACAAATTGAAGGTCGATTAAGAAAACCTCATAGCATTATCAAACGAAACCAATTCTCCGTGCCAAATATAGAACCAGGGGTTCCTCTGACCTAATTTTGTTGATACACATTTCAATACCTAGTTTGTTGATTTTTCTGACCTAATTTTGTTTCACTAGAAAAATTAGCTGGAATATGTGACTTTCCAATGCGATAATAATTCTAGTATCAAATGTCATCAATTTCTTCTGTTGAGAAACTTGTAAAGTGAACTTAAAGTAGATGTTGCTTATACCAAAACTAAACTAAAAAAATTCAAACACCCAAACTTCACATCTTAATTAATAGCAATGCAAGAAATTCTTTTAAGAAAGACCAACATAACTAAAATAATGAAAAATCAAATACCCAAATTAATAAATGGAGAAAGAAGAATACCCTAGGAAGAATTCGATGTTTTGGAAACGAAGAAATTTTCTGACTTCCTCTTCCAAAACTGTGAAGCTGCTGAGGGAACTTACAGAAATTCGAAGAACAGAGTTTAACAGAAGATGAGGAACCAATCGACAAGTCCAAATGAAGGAAACCAGTGGTTGAATTGGAAGCTGAAATAGCCATTTGAGGGATTCTTGTGAGAGAGAGAGAGATATAAAAGAATCCCAATATCCTATAACAATATTAGAGCGGGCCTTAGAGGAGAATGTGAAGGAATATTTATGGAGGGAGATAGGTTTAGATTGTGATAGGAATTAGGGAAAGTCAACTATTATATTGTACCTCAACAAAAAAAAAACCTATTATATTGTACTACAGATGATATTAGCCGTTGGATATGTTCATTAGGACATACAAGCTACTAATATAGTAATTTTTTTTAAACAAAACTACTATTACATAATTGAACGATCAAGATTAGGGCCAAGTAATAATTGAGGTATAATTAATTTTAATTAGATGCTTTCTTATCTAGTTATTTTGTGAGAGGGGCATAGATAAACAATGGTTGCTGGTTTAGAGGCATGACTTGCTATATATTATTGTGAAAGAGGATAAAAATTGACTTTTAATGGATTGACTATGACCATGTTACTGATAACTAAAATATTGATCATCAGTTAACCGAGTCAATAAATCAACGAAAGACCGGGAATCAATTGGGTCAACTCATGTTCAACTCACCAGAGAGGTGAATCTGAAAGAAGTCTGTCATCTAAGCCGAGAACTGGAAAGTCGACACAAGTTTCTTAGGCATCTCAAGCGTTGTTTTAGCTCTAAACAAACCAAGTCAGCTCTAGTCAGAGCCTTGAAGCAGTAAGGGAGGTTTGCAAAAGTCAGCTCGACCTTTAAGCCCATCTTGCCTCAAGGCACGGGAAGGCGAATCCAAGTCACGGTTTACCTAACCTAAGGCTGGACCTGATATACGACCTGGGCGGAGAAATCAACGGATGTACGTAAGCTGGAAGGCTAAAATACGCCAGAAAAGCTAACTTTCTATATGCGATCTACAAAATCGACAAGAAGATCTACCAAATTTGAATGATACGCAAACATGAAAACATATAATTTTTGCGACACGCAACACATGGTCTCATCTAAGTCGTTGATTCACCACCGCTCATCTCAGTGGATCAACACAGTCGGTAAACCAACCCTATATAAAGATAACCCCAATCAATCATGCAAACTCAAAGTTAGTGTACGACTCTTTCGTAAAATAATAAAAAATTAGGCCCTAAGCCAACAATTGATATCTATATGTGCCCTTATTGCAAAATACCACTTATAAGAGTATAACCAAAATTCTTGTTGATAAGTTGAAACCGATACTTAACGAAGTTGTCTCACCCTTTCAAGCCACCTTCTTCCCTGGAAGGCTGACAATATCATTATAACTTAAGAGCTCATTCGTTCAAATCTCTTAAAAGTTCTAAAGCTACGTCGGGGCTCAAATTAGACATGTCCAATGCCTTTGATCGCATAAAACGCGTTATTCACGCTACTTTTACGAGATTGGGATTCTCCCCCATTGAACAGAAATGATTCACATGTGTTTGTCCACTACTTCCGTGGTTGTTCTCGTTAACTGCATTCTAGGCCAAACTTTTTACCCTAGCAGGGGAATTCGACAAGGAGATTACAGTCTTCTTTCTTATCTATCCTCGCAATGTAAGCTCTTACCAAACTTCTTATGACCACCAAACACATATGGAATTCGGGTGATTTTTCAACCTCGAACCCTAGGTCTGTGTTGCAACACCGCATATTTGTTGATGACTGCTTGATCTTTGACCGAAATAGTTTGAAGGAAATTCATAACCTCAAGAGATCATAAAGCTCTCCTGTGACTCCTCTACCCAAATGATCAACTACGCTTAACCCACCATTTTCTTCTCTAAGAACGCACACTAAAAGATTTAAATTGATGATCATTAGGAGTGTTAAAGTTCACCAGGCCTCTCTCTAATAAATACATCAGAGCTCAGCTCTTTATAGAGCTCGAAGACTTTCTATCTTCTCGCAACTCTATGATCAAATCAAATATAGGCTATCCCTCTGGAAGTACTGCTTTCTGTCTTAAGCTGGCCGCATTGTCATTATCACTGCGATAGAAGCGACCATTTATCGATACCATGCAAATTCATTATTTTGTAATTCTTAAGGATTTTAGAGACGCATAGAGACCGTTCAAAGGTCTTTTGGTGAGGAAAATTTAAAGGGTTGTTCACCATGTCTTGGTCCTTTACCTATCAAGCCAAAAGAAAAGGTGGTTTTCGAAAGTCATTAGCCACATTTAAAACAATTATGGGCTCGTTGGCCAAGTTGGCATGGCGTCTAGAAATAGAATTTTTCAATTTAGGTTAAATTTCTTAAATACAAGACCCACAAATACTCATCACTCCTAGATCCAGAAAAGAATTCAGAACAACCTTGTATAATCAATTGCTTTATATGTTGGTAAGTCTATCGGGGACTAGACATTAATATCTAGACAGACTACTCGATTCCATTGATTCCCCACTAAAATAACTCCAAAAATTTCATCTTCACCCATGGTTCTTAGCTTATTCACAATAACATCTGGGTCACATAGCTCCTGTATAATTATAATTTTGATTGGTTGATAGATATTATTTTTTAAACAATTTATATTCAACGAAATGAACCAGATACTCCCAGATTGGCTCTCACAACATCAAGAAAGTATGTAGTAGTTCTTCCATGTGCAATCACATTCACATGATAGATAACTGGATACGAACAACACTAACACTGTTCATTGGAATTTCATTTAGTCTATTAAAACTATCCCTCGCATTAAATTGTTCTTATGGAAATGTTGCACGGATGCTTTACCAGTTAACAATCGTATCAACAAGTACATCGAAAATAACATGAATTGTCACAGATGTTCTCATATTAAAACCATTGAGCATGCCCTTCTTCATTGTGATATTGCTAGAAATGTATAGTTTTGTTCTAACATCAATAGTAGTATAGTTGAGTCATTCAACCTCTCGATCCATTACTAGAAGGATTCAAAGGTGCATCATTTTTATTTTTTTTTTGAAGCCAAGGGAACCATTTCCATTAATAAGTGATAAAATCACATTGTTTACATGGATGATACATCATTCTTATTTCTCTCCTCTGAAAACTTCATGAGAGTTACATACCTTTAAATGCAAAGTGCCTCATGAAGAGAAAGAAATGGGACTAGACACTGACTCAAACAAAAGACCCTAAAGGCCGACAAAAGATCCTAAAGATCGTGAATGAAAAGACCCTAAAGGTCGACAAAATATTACAGTAAAACTTATAAAAGAACCACCGCCTTCTTGCCGGAAAACCGTCGTCGTCACCGGAAAAACCGCTGCCGACACCGGAAAACCACCGCTGCCGCCAGAAAACCGCCTCCGTCACCGGAGAATCTTCGCCATCACACCACCATAGAAATCACATTACCACCACACCACCTTCATGAAGCACCAACTGAAATTGCCGTAGAAACCAATCGCTCAACCACCACCACCCATCACCATCAATAAACACCACCACCACCCACTCCCTGCATTTAAAAACACCATAATCACGGTCTCTCTCCTTGACGCACACGCTCTCTCCTCCCCCCGTCCGTTACTTCCTCTATCTTTCTCTTTGTAATTTGTGATAATATATCTTTCTTCATCAAAAACCATAACCTTAGGTTTCTTGATAAACAAATAATCTCTTATGTCTTCCAATTGAAAAGATCTAATTGTTGAATCAAAACATCTAGGGTAAAGATTATGACTTAACCGCCCAGACCAACCAAGGTTTCCAGATTTTGTTTAATTAGGGTTTGATTATAGATCTCATCTGAAGTTCATGATTTTGAGATGAGTTTTTGGATTGTGAGATTAAGGATGGGGCCAATCTTGTGATCAATGTGATTTTGAGATGAGTTTTTGGATTGTGAGATTAGGGTTTGATTATAGATCTCATCTTCCTACTTACCAGTTAAAACCACCGTCCTTCACCGTCTTCTCCCAGATGATCAATTTGATGAAAAGATAGATAGAGAGAGAAAAAAGGTAGTTGTATCTTTTCCTCCATTGTTGGTGATCAGAGAAATCTACATAGAAGAGGAAACAAAAGAACAAAAAAACAGAAAAACATAGAAGAGGAAACTCCGCTGGAGGGTCTCCCTTCGCCGGAAAAATACATCTTAATCTCTTTCTCTCTAGTAGACTGCATTCTAACGAGGGGAGAGAGAGATGTAAGAATAAGGTGCATCATTGGGAACCTAAATATGAATCTTTATTATCCTATACATGGAAATTTAGATGCACGCATTGCTTTCAAAAAATTGATACGCAACCTTTGAAAATTATTAAACAAATATTAAAATTCCCCACACATAATGTTTGCAGTGGGGTAAAGACACAAAACGACAATCATCAATGCACCCCTCCTGGAGCTCCTTATTTTAAGTTGAACATTGACGCTTCCTTTATATCACTACAGAAGATGTTGGGACATAAAATTTCTCATCATCGAAGGAGATAAGCAAAATTTAATGCATCATTCACAAGACAAAAAGGGAAATTCAGTGTAGTGCCCCTACCATTATAGTGGGGTGTCTATAGAGCACCACTTATAACCCCTCTAAGACCCTACTGCCACTTTAGCTCCCTTCCTTTCCTTTTTGTTTTACAACTATAATAACCATATAGTGCTAGAGAGAGAGAGATTTTTTTGTTCTAGAGAGAAAAAGCTAGGGCAAAGTGAAGAGGAAGAAGGAAGGATTGGAATTTGGTATTTTTTTCTTCATTGGTTTTCGCGTGGGGTTGTTTTTCTTTAGATTTAAGGTAGGTTTCTATTTCCTTATGGCTTGAGTAGCAATTTTCATAGAAAAACCTAGACAACTAGAGGACACCATAAACCCTAGACTTTGGTATTATTTGATTATAGATTATGGTTCTTGAAACAAATATATACATTAGAAGTAGTAGATTTATCACTTCTACAAAACCAAATTTTAGGTCACTTTGAATTCCATCTATGTGCTAGATTTGAAGGAAATCTGTCCTAATGATATAGTTGATGAACCATACAATCTTTATTAACATTGTCATGCTACATTAATGTAATACGACAATAATTAGGGCTAAAACTCCCTTTATTTGCCATGATTTAAGCATATAACTCTTATAGATGTGTCTCACTAATAGACAATATCCTTTATGTAGATACATGTGTTAGAATTTAACACGATGTCATAATTTTAAGCTATTATTTTACATAGATCACTACTTGCAAAACGTTATCGGTATGAAATTAGTAGGTCATAATATATTGGCGAATATGATTTTGATTTATGTATATTGTGGTGTGATGCTATTATGTGAGTGTGATGTGATGGCATTGGTGGAGGGTTGTACGAGTTTTGTGGTTGGTCCGACCCTCTCTACCGACTGTTTGTTGCGATGACCGACGGGTCCATATGATAAAGGCGTACTGAGGTACAACCTAGGTATAGAGCGTGTGGGGCCGTCGCTAACACAAGGGTAACCTTGTGGACCACACTCTCATTTGACGAGGGCTATCGGAAGGGTTCTGATGAAGGAGCTAATTTCTCCGGTGGACACCAACTTATCATATCACTTTTGGTTGTTTGTTACAAATTTGTTTTACTTTATTATAATGGTAATAACTTGAATACTAATTTTTGAACACCTTTATATGTTAGGGAAACGCTAAGTGTACAAAGAATCTTTGACAAGATTCTTGACAAAATTCTAAAAGAACGGTCTGTCAAAGTCAAACTTTGAAAAACTTTGACCAACTTTTGTCTTTTAATGAAAATGAGGCATTAAGTCGAAAATTTTGTCAAAGATTTTTTACATGTAGCACTCCCGTATATGTTATGGGATTGTCTATATCTTTTGGTAGCTCTTGGAATGGTCTATTAAGGCTTTAAGGATTTCAAAATATACTTGTTGGGGTCTGACCCAACCTATTATTTTTCAAGACAAGGAAATCAAGAAGTGCCACCAGCTTGAGTCGTAGTTAGCCCTTGGAGGAGTTTTCTTAACATCCTTCTTTCTTTCTTTCTTTATGTAGTTATTTGGAGTTGCATCTCCTAAGTACTTGTTTTTGCTCTTATTTGATCTTGTCCGACATATGTGTCATGATTTAGAGACATTATTTCAGTTTTGAAAACTTGGTAAAGTTTCGTTAGTTGATTAATTGTTGCTAATGAGCTTCATGTTCGATGTTATTTGTCTATTCGATGAGTATATCGTCTATGTTTACTGTTCTGCGGAGAAATGCTTTAAGTTTAGGTTTTCATGGCGCCTGACATGGAAATCAAGATTTGGGGTGTTACATTTGCTGATGTCAAAAAATGACTTTCAGTTATATCAGCATGAAACGGGGACTTGATGCATGACAACGTCCGTTATGATCGAATAAAAAGTTACCGTCAATTTAAATTAGTACTAAAAGTATAAGTAAAAAACATAAAAATGAATTATAAACTTTATAAAAAGTGCATCCAATTTACATATAGAAATGAGCTAAATATGTTTTGAAAACATTCTTCTCGCCTTTTGATATGCAAAATTACTAATTATGTGTTCATAGTCTAATTCTTTTGTCATATCTTGTTCAATTGATAACATAGCTAACCCATTCAATCTCTCCTGTGACATGGTGGAGCGAAGGTAAGACTTGATCAACTTTAGCTTAGAAAAAACTTCTCTCGGCAAATACTACTAAAACCGGTATAGTTAATAAAATCTTGTAAGAGATCCAAGCATTTGGAAAATTTAATTCTCTAGATTTAGAACTAATAAAATCAAGCACTTCAATCGCTTTTTATATGTCACTTGGTAGAATCACTTTTAAAACTTTGAGTTCCGAAAACAATTGATCCCCCTCAATGTTATATTGCATGTCATGCTTTAATTAACCTTCGAGTTTGAGACAATATTCTTTTAACCTTTCATCATCCTCAGTAGTAAATTTTTTCGAATCAAATAGAAACCCAAATTTTTCTTCATATTCTTGAAACTGCTCAAATCTAGTCTCCAATGAAATACGACCTTGATCAACGATACATAGGAAATAGTTCACTTTGAAAGATTCTTCCGCTGTCCGAGTCATCTCATTGGTGATATTAGTATCCTCATCAAATTGTTTCTTTCTACGAACGACATGCTTTTGTGGAAATACAAGCTTGATATCTAACGTCTCTGCAATTTCTTTGGCAGCTAAAATGGCTGAAATAAACCCATTTTCTCTATAATCGTCAAAAACTCTAATCAAATCTTGTAACTGAGTTAATGCAACATCAATCTGCATATATTCACTTTGAAGAAATTTGCTGACAACATTCACTACTTTTAACAAATCAAACCAAATACATAAACCAAGGACAAATTCATAATTTTCTAAATCATTGGTTACCAAGCTTATGGCATGACTCTTCGTTGTAGGATCTTTTGTAGTATTTGCTACAAAAGATCTTTTGTAGGATCATTTGTACTAGTATGAAATCAAACAGAGGCCTCATCTCAGATCGTGAAAGGAAGGCCACTTTTGATCAACTTTTGGTGATGAGGAGTTAAAAAACCAAAGTAGCCTATTTATACTGGAAAGGAATAGCCAAGAGACTTCTTGAAAACAGATGAAGGGTCATTAAAGGCGAAGACCAAACACATCTCGGGAACGCTCGAAGGAAGAATGACCAAGGGATGCACATACCTCAAGATCGATCAGGTTTGAAGGGATATCAACGGGTTTCGAGGAGACACGTCAGACCTCCCACTAACAAGACACCACGTGTCCACGCATGCTGAACTAACTACAGTGTACAACAACCCAAAAGATAAGCGCCGAAAACGCGTGATCAGAAGATCTTCTACGTCACGTCACAGAATCACGCATGGAAAGGAAATTAATTGCTTGAGCAGAAGTCGAAACGTGTCTCGGGAGAACAAACCACGCGTCCAAGGAAAACACAACTTGAATCAATTCTGGGAAATACGGCCTTAGAGAAAAGAGGTTTCACCATCAGCTGTCTCTACCAGCTCGGTACAAATCAGCTCAGGAATATGCAACTCTGGAAAACCAAAAGAAAGATCAAGCTTCACGAAACAACTCTGGTCTAGATAAAATCCTTGAGGGTCTTCAATGTTTCAAGCACACGAGTTACTTCTACTCCTCAGCCTCATTACTTTCCATTGAGGAGTGGTGGAACTCTTGATGATGCACAAAATGTCCAGACGTTGACTAACTTCTGAAGAGTCAAGATCAGACCTGAAGTCTACTGGGTCAACCCGGCTTAAGGTGGCAGAACAGTTGAGCCCTTGATGGTTCACCGAATATTCCCCTAACTGGGAGGTCGACCAGAAGAAACCAACCATGCAAAACTCCCTTGGCATGGACAGATCAATCCTGGGGTTTTTAAAGGAGTAAGGGGGGGTCCGCACAGGTTTGGCCAGTGTCTTACGCCCAGAACTGGGGAGGCAGCAGCGCCAAGCAACCTAGCGACTTAATCCCGAAACTTCCAGAAAGATCTCAGTCGGCTACACATCTCAAAGTGTTTAAGCCAGTTTGGACTCAACGTATATAAAGGAGGAAACTTCTCCTTTAGAGTCTATCACATCGGCAAGATATCTATGAAGAATCCTTTAACTTAGGAACTTCCACTTATCAAAAAACCGAGATAGACTCTTGAGTAACTCTAGATACTCAAGAGAAGAAACTCTTCTTTCGGTTTAACGGCAACTGCCTCACCATCGCCACGAATCACAGTCGGCCTAATATCGCCTATAAAAGGCCCCCCACATCGTCCTTCATAAGACACAATCTCTTTACCCAAAAAAAGCACGAGAAACTCAGAGTTCTCATAACTCGCCCCCCAAAAGGATCAATCAATATTCATTCTTTTACTGCAAAGAGCACCCTGACTGGCTTGAGCGTCGGAGCGATTTTCGAACCCTTTGCAGGTTTCCCCTCTCAGGAACGGACGAACTGGAGCAAGAGCAAGGAGCAGGAATAAGGAGCAGGAGTTAGGAGCTTGAATAAAGAGAAGATGAGCAGGAAGCAGAGCTGGAAGCACGAACATTAGGCTGAATAACACCCAACATAACGGAAGAATCATACCTAACAGAGGTTGTCATGCATCAACTCACTTTTTCATGCTGATTTAACGGAAGGCAAATATTTGACATCATAGGTCTCACCAACCGAACCACGTAAATCTTTGTGTTCTGTTCTTAATTGTTCTTTATTTGCTATTGCTTCTGCTTGATTACTCGTTATTGATCACATTAAACACCATTCGGTCATAACAAATTGGTATCAGAGCTAAGGTTTTAAGGTTTCTGTGATGGCGAAATACGAGATAGAGAAGTTTGATGGAAGTAACGATTTTAATCTTTGGAAGACTAAGATGCGAGGAATATTAGTTTAACAGGGTCTCCTGAAGACGTTGAATGAGAAGGCTGCACTTATTGAATCACTTTCATAAGCACAGAAGGAAGTGATGATGCATAAAATGTCCAGACGTTGACTAACGTTTGAAGAGTCAAAGATCAGACCAGAAGTCTCTCGGAACAGCTCGGCTTAAGGCAGCAGGACAGCTAAAACCCCTGATGGTCCACCACACATTC
>BEHA01000777.1:381705-395165 GCA_002897215.1 Eschscholzia californica subsp. californica
AAGCCCATAAAGGGCTATGTTGGCCGGCCACCTTAAGTGACCCAATGGAGGGTATTTTGGGTGTTGCCTAATAATTAGGTTTATGGAATCCTAGTTTGAGTCTAATACCTCTTCTAGGGATTTCTATATACCTTATTATACAACCTAAAGAGAGAGGCAATTCAGATTGAATTCTTAAGAGTCTGAGGGTTAACTGAAAGAGTTTCAGAATATACATCTCAGAGAGAGAGAGAGAAAAGGAGTTTTCTAAAGTATCTAGTCAAGAAGAAGGAGTTCTTCATCTCAACCTTCAAGAAGGTCCTAGCTGACTGAAAGAAGGGAGTTCAAGTCATTACTCGGTGTCTCAAGTAGAGGAGCTACACTTGGAGCTCTTATCTTCCGAATACTGGTCGAGATTTAGTTCGTGGGAAAACGATTAAGAGGTAATCATCTTTCCAATCTAGTTCATTGGTATGTTCATGTATAGATCTTGGAAACTAGTGTTAAACATATGATGTTTGAGATTCCGCTACCAACACTAGACAATTAGGTGTATGAGATACCCTAGTATAATCCCCTTCAGTGGCATCACGAGCCGTTTGGATGAACTATCTTTGTCTAGACGAATTAGATTCATACTTGAACAACTAGATACTAGTGTTTTTGATGTTTGAATAGAGATTCAAGCATAGTTTGATGAGATCAAATTAGGGTTTTGAATGACATTCATGACCTAGAAACACTAGAAACATAGTTTTATGAAAAGAGTTTTCATAAAGAAGCTTTAGGGTATTAGAATTTTGATAAAAATCATCAAAACCATGAAGATTGGCTGATGAATTGATCAAAAACAGTACCTAACAGCAGCTGGAACAAAGAATTTTGATAAAAATCTTTGCCTAATTCCTTTTTAGGCCTATGAGATATGTTTATGGGACACTCCCATGATTATATCTCACTCCCACTAGTCATGTCCTAGATCAACTTGTCACTCTTATGTGTAACCCGTTGTAGGATCCGATCGAAGTTAGCCGCGAATTACTTCGTAATTCGACGATCGTAGTTGGTCTCTAGCTACAACTCTACGATCCCTAAATCAATCGGACTTGATGCATCTTCACTATCTGCTCGAATCCTCTCATAAAATCCCAAGCACGTCAACACGTATGAAGATGCAAAGGCTCCAAACCCCTTTATACTCAACAACTCTTTGTAGATGTTATCATATAGGAAGTATATAGGAGCTGTCTCCTCTTCTTTATTTTCATCTTCAAGCATTATTAATTGTTTCTTATCAAGTGTTGTTAAACATTCAAGTTTCTCGAATTTTTTCGCAAGTCTTAGAATAGTCCCTGCTCTATAACCAAGCATACAACGATATTTCATAAATTCCTCGGTAAGACCTTTGAGTTCTTCTGCTCTAGGAAAGTCACCACACTCTTTACTTTTCGAGGTTTCCCAATGTTGTATTTTAGGAGCATTAATTGTACCTTTTCTCTTCAAACATTTTGGATTATTTGAAGAATAATGAGGAAGATGTTTACCATCTCTTAATTCAAACTGAAGTTCACAAAGAGCCCTAGCCATGGAAAGTGACCTTTCAAACCTATACAAATAACAAGTAATTTTATGATTAATTAACCATGGAATATCCTATGCATGTCTCTTATTAATCTTATTGAAACGAATATATATATAGCTAGAATTAGTCATCCAAATTTGGGATAATAACCAAACTAAATGGTTATGTGCAGTACGTATGAGGTCTACGAAATGAGAACGTACTTGCAGTTGCAGAGAAGGATTGACTTAACCATATCTTCGAAAAGAGTAGGAGAGCGAAAAACTCTGCCAAATCCTCTCTCATGAAATTCCTTAATTCCTTAATTAAGGAGAGCGAAAAACCATATCTCATGAAATTCCTTAATTATAAAGATAATATAATTAAACAAAACAATTAAGTAATAGGGGCAATGAACTAGACAAGATATTGATATGTATTTACCAGTAATAATTGTTGTTGTTTAGGAGAGGGAGAAACATTTTTCTGATGAGTTCCTCCTACTAATACTTGGACAACTTTTAAAGATAGATAACTATTGTTATGGTGTTGGTGCTGAGAGATAGAGAGAGTGATGGTGAGAGAATTATGATTATCATTGGTGGCAGGGAGATGAAATGGACGTTGTAGTGTTTTGGTTGAAGGGTTCCAAACGTTAGGTGCCATCATGAAGAAGCCATGGCTGCAAACTACCTTCCCTATATCGAAACTGGTTCTAGTCGGTAGATTCAGAAACATCTCCATACTAATTTAATTGACCTGGTTAAGAACACGAAGGTTCAGCGTTAGACTTTATACACAATATTAGGAATTTAGGACTAATTTGATTAAAAATTATACAATTCTAACTAATATTTTGTAAGTTAGAACTGAAATGGTATGCGTTTATGGCTTTTGGCTTCGATGACTTGACTAGAAATGTGAAAAATAAGATTTTAGGTGAGATACTTTTTGGGGTCGATGTTTTGGGGGAAATAAAGAAATTTTCGGAGGTAGACAGTTTTAAGTGGAAATAATTTTTTTTTTGTTTCCTCCAAACACTATTCACTTTTAATATTTTTTAATTTTCTTCTTCCATCTTCTCTTCCCACCACCATCAACTCCGATAAAAGAAACCAAAACTAACTCCGACGAAGGGACCAAAACTGACTCCGACGACCATCTCTCCCTCTCTCTCTGTCTTTTCTCCCTTCTCTTATTCTTTCCTTCTCTTTCTACTTTCTTCAATGTTTTGGTAAAGAGTCGGAACCCTCGTCTGGTTTTCCAGACGAATGCTCGTCTTGGAAGGAGTGTTTGGTGAAAGTTTTTTTTAGAGTTTTCACCTTCTTTTCAGGAATCTTTTTTTCTTTCCCCTAAACATCGACCTTGTAGGAATTCAAAAACCAGTGGTGTTACAATAGGAAAATAAGTAGAGGGACTTAAGTATGGTTTCTGTATAAGTGTGCTTGAAACCCTCCTTTTTGGGTATTCTTTACAAAGGACCCCAAACCCCATTAAAATTTCCCTTACTGACAGAAATAGAACGAAAGAAAGAGGGGATGGTGGGGGATAAAAAAAGGGTGGTGTTTTGAAACCCTCAATCAACACCACCATTGGAGATGAATCAACAGCAGTACTCTAGAAGAAGGAGAAGAAGAGAAATAAAATGTTTGTGAAATCATCAGCAGCAAAAGGGGAATCGTCATATTTAGTACAATGTCTTCCCCTTCTTTTGATAAGTATAAAGTCTAACCATTGATGAAATTCTTACTGCTTTCCAACAAATCCTCCCTCCTCCTATGGATTTCTTCGTGTCTTCATAGCAAGAAATGAAAAAGAAAGAATCAATCCAACCAAGACTCTGTTCAAATTCCAGAAGGAAGTTAGTAAATACTATTTCACCTTATTTCAGGGGCAAGCAGGTGATTCTTCTTCTTTTTCTTCTTCTTGTTTCTTTAATTTGTTTAATTAACAGTATTGTAGATTACTAGGAAGAGTATGACGTTGGTATTAAGTACATGAAATGTATTTGGAGGGGAGACCAAACATCCAAATTTTGAAAATAGAGACACTCGGTCATCCCAACCATCTGGTGGGTCTGATTCTTTTACTACTTATTTATAGGCTATAGCATCCCAACTTCAGTCATTACCAAACCTCAAACTCTCTCTCTCTCTCTCTCTACCTCCTCTAATGGCTCCTAAACCCAATTCGGAAATACAACCTCAAACTTCCATGTTCTCTTTTAGTAAACCTTGTGGAGAAATGGTTATTGGAAGCGGCAGTGGTAGTTTGGAAGAGAAATAGTGAGTTTCTTCTGTAATGATTACATTACTAATATTAAAGTGATATGTAGTTGTTGTGTAATCTAACATATATGTAGCATAATTCATGGTGATAAAATGGAAAGTATCATGGAAGTTGGACAGATGAAATAGAATAACCTTTCAAATATTTTTTTGTTACATTTCATGTCGATATATCAATGATCTGGTTTGTTTGACTGTAATAGTGGTGTAGATAATGGTGGTGTTACAAAGGTTACAAGGAAGAGGAAGAATCGTAAAGCTAAGAAAGATGAAGAAGTTGATGAGGCGAAGCCAAAGTACTATTTTACCTTTCATTTCTTGATTTTGTTTGCTATTGTTGAATAAACAATTTTTTTGATTTCTAATCTTTCTTTATTTTTTAACGAAGGAACAAGGATTCGGAAGAAAAGACACCCATTATACCTACAACAGAGCAAATGAATGGGAAATCTGCCTCTAACTCGAATAAGATTAATGTTAAAAAGTCGGAACGGTATGTACTGACAATCTTTGATTTGGATTCACTAGTTCACCACTATTTTGTTTTATTATCTGTTTTACTATATATAGTGTCTGCAATATCAGTGTGCCCACTGAGGGTAGCAATAGAGAGAAAGTGACTTTCGCAAAACAATGGGAGGTTAAAGATAATCGAGGTTTCAAGGAAGGTCGAGAAAGGTATGACAACAATAATGAAATTAAAGAAAGGAGCACTTTCAAGCTATGTAGTTGGTCTCGGCCGTCTCGGCCGAGAATCTCGGATCCCGACTCGGTCTCGGCCCTCTCCCGATCAGCCACGACACCGAGTTAGGGTTTGGCTGAGAATCTCGGGTGTCTCGGCCGAGATAGACTGAGACCTAGACCGAAAATGAGACAACATCTCTTAACTTCTTGGAACTTTTTTGGGAAACTGTAAATTCTAATTGTACACTATTAGTTATTAC
Organism: Eschscholzia californica subsp. californica; assembly: GCA_002897215.1. Taxonomy (NCBI): domain Eukaryota; kingdom Viridiplantae; phylum Streptophyta; class Magnoliopsida; order Ranunculales; family Papaveraceae; genus Eschscholzia; species Eschscholzia californica. The sequence goes on from BEHA01000777.1 coordinate 386,478, forward strand.
CTTCTTAACTACTTATTATGTTCCCAATCAATCTAAGATAAGTAACAATACTATTATGTAGATATTTTAGGTCTTTTGCCTGGTACAAACTTCAAAAATTCTATGGAAACTTAGAAAATTCTAGTAGATTAAAATACAGTATTTTTATTATGATAAAGATTTTGTTTATTATGAATGATTGAAGTAGTTTTATGTTTAAAGTCTAGAGAATTATGAGGTAATGAAGAGTCAGGTAATTAAGCTTATTACTTGGTACTTATTAGCTATACATGTGGTCTCGGCCGAGTTTCTCGGTTCGTTTCGGCCTTCGACTGGACCGAGACCGAGGCCAACTACATAGGTTTCAAGATTAGCAGATTAGTGATCTTGTGAATAAATTGCTAAGAATGTGTTTGTTTATCAACAGTGAATCTTTAAATGTTTTTGTTTATCAAGCAGTGAATAATCTTCATCTTTAGAAAGACGATGAAAAATTTTGAGGCAGAAAATGTGAAGTAAAATGTTACATATTATTCCATTGTTTTATAATAATATTAATTCTGGTAAATAAATTCTTTTTAATACATAGTTTCAATCTGTCTTTATTTATTAATGAAGGAATAAGGACCAAGACATAGATGTACCGATTGAATGTAGAGGAAAACTAATGAAGGAGAAATCTGCCTCCAACTCCTCAAAGTGGACTAATGGTGGAATATCGGAAAGGTTTGTACTACCATTTTTTATTTACATGCACTATATATATATATGCCCATTAGTATTTTGTTTTATTATTTGACTTACTATTTGAGCCTGTAATATCAGTGCTCTCAGGGAGGCTCGAGCTCGAAAGAGGTTGATATATTTATTGACAGTCCGAAAGTCTGATAGGACTAAGGATGGTGTAAGTATTACAAATAGAGAATGTCTGAAAAGGTATATTGACGACATTATCGCCAACATTTGTATAACATACTGATAACATTTTGTATGAATTGATTAAAAAAAGTGTATTTTATTGTGTTTAACAAGCAGTGAAGCTCTGCAAGGTTGTGTTAGTAGTGGGTCCGAAACATCGAAGAAAGAGAAAATAGAGTAAGACTGATATTCGTACGCTGTTCATAATTTACGAATAATATTCATCTAATTTTAAAATCATGTTCAAGAATGGTAATAACGTTTGCTTTGTTACAAGCAGGGAAGCTGTTGAAGGTGGTGTTAGTCATGAATTAAAGACTCCGAAGAAAAGAAAATCAGAGTAAGACCATATACTGTTTAATTTTTATGACCAATTTTTATTAATAGATCGAAAATCATGTCGTTCAAAGGAAATAAATGTGTTTTTTGTGTTGGTTAAGGGACAGTGAAGCTGTAGAAGAAGGTAGTGTTATTTCTGAAATGAAGACTTTGAAGAAAGATAAATCAGTGTAAGATAAAATCTTGAATTAACCACGATGGAAAATATCATATAAATTTATTTGTATCGAGTTGTCATAAGATTAGCAAATTGTCCACTTCGTGCTTACACTGTTTATTTGATTTATCACTGGTGGGTGGAAGCAGCATAACTACTGGGGTTCCTGCTCTGGTGAAACCTCGTAATGCGTTTGAGACGGAATTACATGGGAAGCTGAAGAAACCGAAAAAGCAATGAGTAGGGCTATGAAGAGGTAACCCTTCTTTTTGCCGTTACAAACTCTTTTTAATATTCAATGATTTTGTGTGGTATATAATGCAATTATAAATTATAATTGGGTTTGTTTGATAATATATCATTTGGTAACTAAATATCTAGTTTTGTACGCAGTAATGGCCAAAAGAGTCATGAACAGCATGAAACCGTATAAACGTAAAGGAGACTGCAAATACTATCAAATAAGACACCAAAGTAATAGAAAATCTTATATCCTAGGTGGAAGCTAATACGGGAACTCCACTGATATTAAAATTGTAGGACTTCCTCTAGACTTCAGGCTATGCTACCTAATTACTTCACATTGAATACGATTGACACATGAACTTGAGGCGTAAAAAGAAAGAAACATGGTTTGTATAGTATGTGCAGCGGTTTATAACGATTTCATTTCTAATACCTGCCTTGAATGTCCAAATCTTTTGTTTATTGATTCTTAGTAAAGTCTTAGCGATTTCAAAGGGTAAGGGATAGCTAAGTTACTCGCTATCCCTTTCTAAATAGTTGATATCAGAACTGTATATTGCCTCGCCTGGAGGGCATAATCATATCTGTAGGAGTTATATAAGAAACTAATCACTAACTGATGATGTTTTGGAATATCAGCTTCCTGGTGATCGACGATAAATTGGTGATAGTTGAATGTGATACTATATTACTATTATTATGTACAAGAACTCTTATATGCGAAATTTCGTTTTGAAATACATCCTTCTGCCACTTCCATGTACCAAAACACAAATACTTGTGCGTGTTAGTTCACTTGACCTGTAAACACAAACTTATTATGAAGCTACAACTTGTAAGATGATTTTGATGTGAATATTTAGTGAGCTTGAAAGAACATTAGAAAGTATTATGAGTTCAGGAAGGTCCAATGTTTTGCTCTTATAAACAATGTAAATAGAAGTTTTGACATGTTTGTATATTGACCACGTCCTGAAATTCGAAAAAGTTAATAAACTAATAGCGTTGTTTGTTTTCTTTTTTGTGTGTATGACCATGGGGGTAGGATGGAGTCTGCTGAGATGATGGTATGTTATTGGTGTTTCTCCGTTTTGCTGCCGCACAATACAAAAAGAAGGGATGAGAGGATGATGTTAGTAGTTTATTTTAGACAGAATTTTATGTTATGTTGAACAGTTATTTAGTCCATGCTCTTCTTTTTGAACTTCCTGGCTTGTGAATTTTGTTGGACAAGTTCTCTAAAAATGTGTATTTGAATTTGTGCTTTTTGAATGGTATTGAAGAAAATTTTCTAATTTCGGGATACCACCAATTATTTATTGAAAATTAGTGGACGTTTCTAGGAGCCAGGGGCGGATCTACATAGGGGTGAGGGGAGGCTATAGCCAGCCGTCAACCTTATGTAGACCATATGTACATTGAAAACTTGGCTGCTGAAACTTTGATTGAAAATAGGCAAATAAATTTGTTTTGTGCAGTGGTTTTGTATGCGGTCTTCCACTCTAGTGACTCAAGGTCGAATCCCAGTTCTTACAAAGTTCGAGTTTTATTTGTGTTGTGCTGTTTCATACTTCTAAGTAACTTTATTTACTTAAAATGAGTCCATCAAAAATTTAGATTCTAAGAATTCTTTTTCGGACTTTTATTGGTCAATTGTATTCAATTAGCTTAATTTAGTTCTTGTAATCGTCTTTAATTTTCTTTCTTTTTATTCCTAATGAACGACATGTCGAGTTGGACTAGATCATCGTAAAAAAAAAATATATCTAAATTTACTGAAAATGAGTCTTCATAAAGAACAAACATAATAATGATACAGCAGTATATGTTTGAAAACAATTTAGCTATGGTAGGGTCACAGAACGTAAGTACCTGGTTATGTAATTTTTTTTCGTCACTACAAATATTTGTTAGTTTAGTTTAATATACATATGGACAAAATTTGTGAAACGTAAGTTTAAATTTTTTTTTTTTTTTTTTTTTTGGAAATCAAACTTCATTTAAAGGCCAATAGGCTTGAGAATTACATCAGGAAGTTTAAAAAACAAAGACACAACCAAAACCGGACAAACAATACAAGTTATGTCCACTTGGGGTGCCTCTAGAGCTATTTGATCTAACTGGTGGGTTACTTATGGTGAAGTCGCCACTAACCATTTGAGGGTAGTTTTATAACCGATGCTTCTTTCACCTTCTTCTCTTCTCGCCGTCAACCGTCGGCGTGCAGAACTCCGGTTAGCGCCTCTGATTCCGGTACGTCGGTAGAGAGAGTTGTAAGTTGATGAAGAAACTCCCAATAGTGGTCCATGATCAAAACACTCGGATCTGAAAAAACGAAATAACAAAAAGGTCCTAAAGACCAACAAAATAGGCCCTAAAGACCAACAAAAACCATAATCTTTAAGCTTTTTCAGCTTTACGCTCCCCTGAAAAGAACTTTTGATAGAAAAACTAATAAATTTGTGGGCTATCAAATTTTGGGTGATTTTTTTTTCTTTTTACTTTTCCCAAGTCATTTCTCAATGCTAGAAAAAGTTCTCATCAAACTACCGTTGCCTGTGACTTTTGATTTTCTCTCTTGCCCTTTTTCTCTCTCGTTTCACTTCCTCTCTGTGCGGTGTTCGCTGACTTGACTAGATAGTTGAAAAACAAGATTTTGGGTTCGATATTTTGTGGGAATCCAAAAGGCCCAGCTCTTTGGGGAAATAAGAATATATTTCGGAGTGAGAAATTTCAAATGAAAATGTGAAATTAGAAATTTTTCAGGAAAACAAATTTTAAGGGGATGTTTCTTCCATTAAAAGTTGCCAATTATGGCAGTTACCGACTCCCCTTACCACAATGGACAAGAAATGGTCAATTAAAATTGTTTTCCCCTAACAATTAAAAGATAAACTTGTCAACTAAAGTTGATCAATTTTTGACAAAATCTGTACACCCTGAAAAATATTTTGATTTACCCCTTAGAAAATATTTTTATTTAGCCAAACTGCTAGCCATCCAAAAACGATTGGTGAGTTGTTTTCGTTTCTTGTCTTAATTTTACATCTATTACCATCCTACTAGAGTTTTTGGAGTATAGCAGAGTGGTATAACTGTAGAAATGATGAGAAAATGTTGGTGTGGAAAGAAGATCAGATTCACCAATATCGATACATCATCATCATACTAACCATTATCGATTGTCATTGAGGGAGGATGAAGTTGGTAAGGGTGGTGGTTTCCAAATGATCTAGTTCTTCTTCTATTTTGCCTGATCGTAGGAGGCTAAGGATTTCTTCGTCGCTTTTCTCTGGAATCTGATACCTTTGCCGACATCAAGCAATATTTTGGGACCGACAGTTTGGTAGTTCTTCATTAATAGTGTGGAATCATGATTCGTCCATTGATGAAGATCGACTATTCCTTGTTTAAATAACTATGGAAAATATAACGAATATGCATCTAACTATCAATCCATAGTCCACGATCCAACCGATTGCAAGTGCAAGAAAGAAGATTTACTGAGTGCTTCTACAAAATTCAGTTTGACTCGCACGCTCACCATTTTTCTTCTTGGTTCATCATTCCTACTTATATTTTAGTATAATAAAGTTTATGATCTTTAAGGTCCTCCCATTTGTGATCTTTAGGATCTTTTCATTTTGTGACTTTAGGATCTTTCATTTAGTTTTTGTCATGCTGTATTCATTTTCCTTCATGTTGTACTTTACATTTGTAACCTGGGTGGTGTAATTTATTTATGTAAATCCCATGTTGTACTCAAAAGAGTCAAAAATCTCAAACCATGTAATATTCTATATTGATCTCCTACATATGAATGAAGATTCTGATTGAGCTAAAAAAACCACTGGTATGGAGTGTGGAAAATGGACCTAACCATGGTTTTTGTATAAGATTGGACATGAACCCTGTAGTGGTCAAAATTCGTGTTGGGCCCACTTCGTCTAAAGGTCGCCTAGACCGAGCCTACTTCGAACAAATATCACTTGGGCCCGACCCACTTGCCTACTAGTTGGACACTCTCCAATGTGGAATTCGGCCAACTAAAGGTCCAAACGGCTCTAAGCCCTTGTGAACGTCCATCTAGACGAACAATAACCTATTAAAAGCAACAATACTCCAAGCACCCCTTGGTCGCCCTCAACCGAGTCTGCCGGTTACCGAGTCAACCTCAACTCCGGAGACCTCGCCACGTATTCATTTGACGAAGTCCCTCTAAAACCCCACGTCGCCTTAAGTACCGTTAGGCGATCTCAGACTACGAAGAGCCTAAAGTCGAGGCGGCGTAATTGTACGATCGAGTTACTCCAGGTGACAGATCGACGGCCAAGAACGAGTCTTCCTTAGGGTTTGAGGTCACCCTCGATCCCAATTATCTCGGATCTAACGGACTCCACGAGTCCATCAGTCGCCTATAAATAGAAGGAGACTCAGACTCCAAAGGCATCGAATACCGACTAGAAAACTACAAAACATTCTTCTCTCTCTCTCTCTCACATTTAGTATCTTCTGATCAGTGCTCTAGACGACGATAATCGACCTTCGAATTCCAGAAGACTTGAAGGGTAATCTTCTAGGGGATCACTCTAGACGACGATATTACATCTTCAAGCTCCATCACCCTCGAAGTCCTTCTGAAGTCCTTTCGAGACGACCTCTCGACTTGCTCCAGGAGATCAATCTGACCAACTATCCCGTAGAGTCGAAGCTCCGGCCACTCTACGAGTCTAGCCACCCTCCGACGATACAACACGGTGACACCCTCAGCATTCAATCGTTTAAATACTTATCTTTTACAGTTTGCTGACTTGACCGTCGGAGTGCCCTTGGCAAGACACCATCCCGGTGTCCCCAAGACTTCACGGTTTTACTTGTTTTTGTCTGTCTACAGGTCCAACCGGAACTTTGTCCATCTCGAGGTCTAAAGCCCAAGTTGTCGGTGGCCCACCAATCGACGATCTATTAATTGTGTGATTTTCTACCGTCCACAAACCCTCCTTTTCGGGTTTTACAAAGGACCCAACCCCATGACCCTTTACAAATTAAGTTATCTCTTTTTTGGCTCCCTAGTTTGTTATTAGCTTCTTTTTTGGTCCTCTATTTTTTGTAAACTCAAATTGACCCCTTTTTTTGAATCCTTCAATTAACTTTAACACCTAATTTTTTAGTTTCATAATTACCCTTCCAGAAAATATTTTTTATTTGTTCTTTATTTCTTCTTCTTCTCTCTTGTTCCTCTCTAACCCCTTTATCTCTCTAACCTCTTTTTTATTTGTGACCAACTTCTTTATTCTTCTTCATTCATCTCCCTTATATGTAATAAATTAATGTAATTTTTAATTTTATTAGTATCCCACTACCAGGAATGAACGAATGAACAAACCAAACACACCCCAGAAACATGTATAGGGAAGAAAAAATTCAAGAATTTTGGGTGAAATAGTAGGATCAATGAATTCTTACCCATCTTCCCGTGAGAAGCAAAAATACAGGCTATAAGATTGAGAGGACAAAAGACCACAAGTTCTTAGAAAGAGAGAGAGAGAGAGAGAGATGAATAAGAATGCATACATTTAGAGAGAGAAAGTGATTATTGTGATCAAATCAAAACGATGTGGAGAAGGGTTTCAGTTCATCTTCAACCCCTATTTCATGGGGATTTGCATTTACCAACAACTTGTCATTCTTGATTCGGCGGCGACGAAAGAAACCGAGATATTAGTCGAAAAAGCATAGTAAAAAGGTACAACCTTAGAAATATTACCATCAATATCTTGAATTATGGAGACATTCTTTGTGAGACTATCTAGAATTTTTCAATTGGTGATCTCGCTAACTTGTTGAATCAAAATTAATTTTTTTTTTATATAAAACGGTTCAAAATCAACGAAAGCTTTTACTGATCATCTTCCATACATCCCTATCTTGTCCTTATTCTTCATCTTCTCCATTAGGGATGATTTTTCTTGTCTCGCCTCTGTTGTTAGGGCGGCGCCGCAGCGGGCTCGACAGTTTGAATGGTTTTCGGGTGGGGGTTGTCTAGATCATCGTCATCCATGCTCGATCACTATGGAAGAATTTAAGAGTGAACGGATCAAATAGACTTATCTTTTTACCCTCTATCCCTGAAGAGAGAAAATTGAATTGGGTTAGAAACTTGGTTCATTTGTATATACTTTGCAAGTTTTTCCTCCCCTATTAGTTTTGATTACTAGTTTTTTCTATCTTTGATTCAATGACATTTATATATTTGATTTGCACCAACTGGAGCTCGTGTTTTGTTTATGCAATTTAGGGCAAAATTTAAAGTTTTTCAGTTATAGATCATGGAGGACCAGTGAAAGTACTTGTTTCAATTTTCCACTTTAAAGTGAATAGTTAGATAGTATTTTGAAAGGGGATTTATATTCTTTTCAGATCTTAGAAAAAATGATATCAAACCATACAAGTCAGATCTTATAAATCTATATCAGAAAAATTTGCATTTTGTTAGTCAATTAGTGTTTCCCAATTCCTCATGTTATATTGGTTTTGGAGTTAAAAAGATTTAGAAAAAGAGGTTAGAGAGAAGAATGAGAATTAATTTAGAGGAAGGGTAATAAGGGAAACAAAAAAATTAGGTGTTAAAGTTAACTGACGGTTTTATTAAAAGGAGGTCAAATTTAAATTTATGAAAAACATGGGGCCAAAAAGGAAGCTGGTCACAAACTAGGGGGCCAAAAAGGAAGTAACTCTTCCCTTAAAATTCCCCACTCTCTTGGGTGTTATATAGAGAAAGAGAATGAAAGAAAGAGGGGATGGTGGGAAAATGGAAAACAATGGAAGAAGAACGATCTCCTCGACCTGCACAACAACAAAGAATAAGAAGAGGGAGAAGAAGACCAAGAAGATCAAAATTGACAAAAATGAATCAAAGATAGTGGTGGTTTCTCCTTACTTTCCCATCCCTTCTTCATCTCATCATACTATTGTTGTTAAACCCTCAATCAACACCATTAGAGATGAATCGACAATAGTCCAAAAGAAAGGGAAGAACAGAAATAGGA
>BEHA01000777.1:396190-406697 GCA_002897215.1 Eschscholzia californica subsp. californica
TTTTTTAATAAGCAGAAGAGTTATAAGATATTGTATTTAATCATAAGGTCCTTGGACATAATATTTAACGTCAATTTTTATTTATTTATTTAGATTTCTTCTCTAGCCGAAGAGATGTAAGATATTGTATATAAAACTCCTTGTTCGGACGGTTCTTGTGGACAGGTGTGGACTGTGGATATGCTAAGCAGAAAAGCTTCAATTAAATGGAATCCGCCATGTTGAAACTCTATTCGCCGCCGCTAATCTCCGACATATCTATGACATCGTTAGTGGTGAACAAACTCTATGGGTCCGGACAAATCTAATAAAGAACAAGAATTTTTGGACGATGACCCCAGAAGCAGATAGTCTGTGGTGTTGACAGGAGGATTTTGGGTAGCTGGGAGCAAGCCAAAAACCTAGTGATAGCGCAACTAGGTAATGGCATGAATACTAAATTTTGGACGGACATTTGGCATCCGCGAGGGCTATTAATGGAGTCCTTTGATGTTCGTTATCGATATGATTCCTATCTCCATCTGAACACGAAGGTAGGAAAATTCTTGGGGCCCGAAGGTTAGCAATTTCCAGCCCACATCGAAGACAAGCTAAGAGATATTGCGATGGAAGCACTGGCAATAGAAGTCGAGCGGTCTAGGGATGACGAAATTGTGTGGATACCTGGAAAATACGAAGAGTTTACCCTGAAAGAAACATACGAAGCCATCTGTCCACGGGGCCAGAATATCGACTGGGCAGATCTTACATTGTTTTCGGAATGCATCCTTCGCCACAGTTTCCTCTCGTGGCTGGCAATGTACCGAAGACTCAATACGTCTGTTTGTTTGCCTAACTGGTTACTACATCACGTTCGTAATTGGTATTTATATATATAACTTTATTTTATTTTTCTTGGTTTTGTTGATGGATGAATTATATGGTTTTCTTGTATTTGATCTGAGTAGAGATACATTTGAAGGAGATATCAAGATAAGGGTCGGAGAAGTACCGATTGACAATACACCCATGGGTATATTTGTGAAAGGGCTGCTGGAAAAATTTATTGAGCAATCGGCAAAAGGCAAGTATATGACTGACTTATCTATTTAATTTTACTACCCGTCAATTCAACTTTTCACTTTCTTCTTGTTTTGACGTTTCTATTTAATTTGTAGGAAAAACAATGGGGAATGACAATCAAAAGAATAGTCTAATATCTTAGAAAACTGAAAGGTATTTGGATATGTTTGTCTCTTTTTTTATTGTTGTATTTAGAAAACGAAAAAAAATTCGATCAAATTGGTACACATAGTATTTTTCCTTTGCACATGATTATATTGTCTATAATCTGAAACAATGATCATTTTTGTTTTCTGTGAATTAACAACATGAATGTTGTCTTTTGCAGTCACTATTGAAGAACATGATAATTCTAATTCAGCGGTAGAGATCATGCATGAATGTGCAATGGAACATCGAGAAGTTGGCAAATGTAAAGATGTCATTATCGAGGAGTATAAACAAAGTTTGGAAGAGAAAGAGTGAGTTTCTTCTGTAATGATTACATTACTAATATTAAGTGATATGTTTGTGTTTTTATATATTTTTAGTGTAATCTAACATATGTAGCATAATTTATGGTGATAAAATGGAAAGTATCACAGAAGTTGGACAGATGAAATACAATAACATTTCCAAGATTTTTTGATACATTTCATGTCGATATGTCAATGATCTGGTTTTGTTTAATTGTAGTAGTGGTGTAGATAATCGTAAAGCTAAGAAAGATGAAGAAGTTGATGAGGCAGAGGCTAAGTACTATGTTACCTTTCATTTCTTGATTTTGCTTGCTATTTTGGGATAAACAAAATTTTGGTTTTTAATCTTTCTTTATTTTTTAACCAAGGAACAAGGATTCGGAAGAAAGACACCGATTATACTAGAACAAAGCAAATGAATGGGAAATCTGCCTCTGACTCGAATAAGATTAATGATAAAAAGTCATAACGGTATGTACTAATAATCTTTGATTTGGATTCACTAGTTCACCGCTATTTTGTTTTATTATCTGTTTTACTATATAGTGTCTGTAATATTAGTGTGCCCACTGAGGGTAGTAGTAGAAAGAAAGTGACTTTCGCAAAGCAATGGAGGGTTAAAGAAGCTCAAAAAAGGTATGACACTATGACAACAATAATGAAATCAGAGAAAGAAGCAGTTTCAAGATTAACAGATTAATGATCTTGTTAATAAATTGCTAAGAATGTGTTTGTTTATCAAGCAGTGAATATTCAAGTGTCGGCCTAACATGTGAGATGAAGACTCCGGAGAAAAGAAAATCAGTTGGAGTAAAATCTTCAAATGAAGAATTTATTGTGATAAACATGGGAAAAATTGTGTAGAATTAGTTCAGTTAAAAGTAACAAGTTTTGAAATTGGTATTTTCACACAAATCTCACCATTAGAAAGGGTTTATTAGTTGTCAACATATAAGAAGTCAGCACTGAGATTATATCATCCAATTACATAATGTGACAACTGACGTAGTTGATATCAAAATTTGTCATCGGCTAGTGTCGACAAGAACAATAATTTAAGTCCTAATATGTTTGTATATATAGCATATGCTCATAAGATGGCTAAATTTCAATAGGTTGATAAACTAATCTTCATTTCCTTTTTGTACGATATGTTGTAGGCCTGGAACGTGCTCATAAGAGATTGTGTGTTAATGGACGATCTACTTTTTGCAGTACAATACCAAGAGAACGAATGGAAGCATTGAGGACATTCTGAATTTTCTTTTTTGTAAGAAGAATTGCAGAAGGAAGCTAGTTGTTTCACCTTATTTCAGTAAGACTGAATCCAGAGAATTAGAAGAAGAAAAACAACAGATTAGTAATAAGAAGGTTGTTTCGCGTTATTTCAGCAATAAGGAATCTAAACAAGTAGAAGACAAGATAAAGATGATATTGCCGAAGGAGAAGAAGAAAAGCGTTGTTTCACCTCAACTTACTGCTGCTCAGAAAAAGATGAAGCTTAAAAAAGAAAAACTCCGGATATGACATGGAAGCCTCACTCGTCGCCCTTTACTCGCACAACTGACAAGCAGGTGATTGTTCATCTCTTAATTTTTTGTTCTTGATAATGACATTCTCACCTATTTCTTTTAAGTTGTCTGGGGCATATTCAAATATGTATACTGTTAGACGTGAATACGTGCTTCGGCATTCTTTTGGGACTAACATTCATTATTTATATCTTATGAGTTGCCGAATGTCGAGGACAAGTTTTATGGAGCCTTGCTATGCTTTCTGTGGTCTCTGAACTATATAGCTTACAAAAATATCACAACAAAACCTGCAGCGAGAATTTTACGGGTTATATTATAAATCCAAGAGCAAAGGTGTTGAATAATCTGTTTTAGTTACTAAATGATCCAAAGCATCTCGTACCTAATAGTTCATTAACATGAGAAAATGAAAGTTAGTTCTATGTTTGTTTACATTGAAGAAAATGACGATTTTGTGGTGTTTCTTACTCTCATATAACCAGATTAACATTCATTCAGGTGAGGCTATACATCGCATGCCTTAGGTCATTGTTTTGTTAACAATATTATGTGGTGCGTAGTCAAGTGACAAAGTGATACTTGTGTTCCTCGTTAGTTGTTAGTAGATATCATTTTTCACTGCATACACTCCATCTCAGAACTGTTTTTCTAATTTGAGGTAACATTCATTTGTAGTAGATTTTATCAAAATCTCATCATCATATTTCCTAGCTTTACCAACTTTAAACTTGATTATTTGCTTGAGATTTCCATTTTTTTTATGTTAAGCCACGTCAATACGTATATTTCATGCTCCAATAAACCTTGAGATGCCAAAATCGGTCCCCTTTAACTGCATGTCAGTCCCAAAAAGAGAAGAGGTGTGATCATATTGTACTAAGTTTGATTGACGATTTAAGGTTATAGTAGTAAAGTTGAAATGTCTGCAGGCACGAAAGGTTCTTTCTGATCTCTTCACACTCTGTCCTGACCCGAAGACAACTACAGAGATTGCTAATGAGGAAATAGAAAAAGTTATAGGAGTATTAGGGTTGCACAGGAAAAGAGCGATGATGCTAAAGCGATTCTCAAATCTCGACAGAGTATTTGGAGGATGACTGGACCCATGTAACCCAACTGCACGGTGTTGGCAAGTGAGTGTGCTAATCTTCTCTTTGTTTTTCTAGCCATCATCGTCATCTTCTCATGATGGACTTTGATTCTTTGTTTCGTCTTTTTTTTCCTGGATGCGAGGCAGGTATGCAGCTGATGCATATGCTATATACTGTACAGGAAAGTGGGAACGGGTAAGACCCGAAGATCATATGCTGAATAAATACTGGGATTTCCTTAGAACAGAGAACCCTGAAGTTTTGCTTAATTGTGATTAAGTTTGTTCAGTAGGAACATAGGGTTGATCTGGTTGGAACATCATCTCTGCTTTTGAAAATTTGGTGACGCGGGTCGATAATCGATTAAAGTTACAGTTATCAGGAGTATATCAAGATCGTGTTGCCGCAGATAACGTGCAATCTAATATACCCTTCACTGTAGAAATTTTGGTCTTTAATTTAGAAAGGAATATATTATATATTTAGCTATTATTATATGAAAATTTTGGGTAAATTTTGGAAAAAAGAGGAAGTTAGAAGTTATATATAGTGTTTAATGATCATTATGTATGAGCAACTTACTGAAAGAGTTTGAAGTTATATACTGGTATAGCTATGTTGTATTCTCACAAATGACATTCATATACAAGAAAGTTCTTAGCACAATCAGACAATAAAAACCGTGTGACTAGATATTCATATACAAGAAAGTTCTTAGCACAATCAGACAATAAAAACCGTGTGACTAGATAATCTGAAACCTAATCTTTTGTTTTTCTTTTCGTGCAGCAATCTCGGCTATACATTGGAAGTTCCTCCGGATGATGATCTTGAGTATATATACCTTGCTATGGTTTCACGGAAATGAAATTGTTACTTGAATAAGGTGTGATGAAACCCAAAGCCATATTGTTCATGTGGAGCCATTATAAACATTATTTGCTTTAACAGATCTCTCATTTGTTTTTTTCTTACTAATTAAAGAATAACAATCAAGCAGACACTAGAAACATATATTTTTCAGATGTTTGTGAAAATATAGCAACATTGAGCAAACTATTTCTGAGATTTACTTCTTTATTTGCAAAATTTATCTATTGTACATTTGTTTTGTCAACAGGGGTGGCCCTGGGGCAAAGCGAACAAAGCGTCGCTTCGGACCACCGACTTTTAGGGGCCACCAAAGACATTAATTTCTTTAAGAAATATACAAGAAGCCTAACTCTTTAAGAAAAGTATAAGGGCCCCATTTAACAAATGTTAAGTAAAAAGGGCCACCAAATTTGATGACTTTTCAATGTATGGTGGGTCCAACAGTTTGTTTGACATGAAAAAAAATGTTTTTTGAAATTTGAATATCTAAATCATGAAATCTCAATATCCTTTTCTTTGTTCAAGCCAAAGTGTCAAACCGGACCCGAGAACACCCTCTTCTTCTCCACTACAGGATGAGAGATCCATTGTCATCTACTCATCTCACCTAGTCACCTTCCCTTCTTAGATTCTTCAAAGTCATCGAGTTATTGCCTTATTTAGGATAAAACAAATCCTATTTTCTACTATTTATTTACTTTTTCTCTCTCCTTATTATATATAAATATATGATCTTTAAATGTTGTGGAGTTTATTAAATTCATCTAAATCTAAATTTCTATTTATTTACTCCCTCTCTTTCCTGTTATATATAATAACAAAATTGACAATATCTAGATGGTGTAGGGTTTATTAAGTTAACGAAAAACTATTGATGAAAGCCTAATCTTTAATTCTAATTACTAGAAGCTTTAGAAGAATTGGTGGAGACAAGTGATGATTAAAAAACAGTTCATAATGCCAAGAATATATCAGAACAAGACTTTGGAAATTTTGAATTCCTTTTGAGCATGGTTATTTGGCATAATATATAGTTTGCGGTAAACTCTGTCAGCAAAACACTTCAAACTGAAGATATAAATATTGATGTTGCATTAGAGAAATTGAACGGACTCATTCGTTATCTTGAAGATTATAGAGAAGTGGGGTTTGAAGAAGGCATGATTGAAGCTAAAGAGATTGTCATTAAGACGGGAGTTGAAGCAACATTTCAGAAAAACGTATTATTCGAAGAAAGAAACAATTTGACGAGAATATGTGTGAAGATCCATCAATGTCGTTTGCAGAAGCATTTAGAGTTAATTATTTCATATACATATTAGATTATGCTCTTTATTCATTTAAGAGCAGATTCGAGCAATTCAGAAGTACAAAGAAATATTTGGTTTTCTGTTTGAGTTTAAAAAAGTTAAACTCCCAAGATGATGGTGATTTGAGAAATTCATGTGTTTGCCTTGAAACTTTTTTCAAGCATAATGAGGCATATGACATAAACGGACTAGACTTATTTTCTGAACTGAAAGTGTTGAATCGTCTTTTACTAAATAATATCAAAAGACGAACTGAAGTGCTAGATTTTTGAAAGATAAGAAAGGTTGTTACACGAACACATGAGTTTCTTATGAAAATATGTTGGCTATACCAGTTACCGTTGCCTCTGCAGGAAGAAGTTTTTCTAAGTTGAAGTTGATTAAGTCTTATATTCGATCTACTATGTCGCAAGAAAGGTTAAACGGGTTAACTATATTATCTATTGAGAAGGATATGTCTGACAGTTTTGATTATTCGACGATTATTAGTGACTTTGCTTCGAAAAATTTCAGCAGAAAAAAATTTCAGTGATTGTAATCATCAAAAAAACTAATTTGTTTATAAATATGATGAAAATATTTTGCAGTACTTACGGTTTTCATGTAATACATTTTACAGTTTGATAGAAAGGGCCACATTTTCAGACCTCGCTTCGGGGCACCGAAAAGTCAGGACCGGCCCTGTTTGTCAATTATGCAATTAACAAAACATAAGACAACAAAATGGATACAACTTAATTGTTTTCAACAACTAATGCGATTAGGTAAATCCTATTGATCGCAGTTTTATCCAGACCTTCGCGAAAAACATGAAAAAAAAAATTGCATGGTAAGATCCCTCCGTCACTCCTTTCATTCTGGGGTGATCTTGTAGTTCTTGGTCCTCGATACAAAGAGATTGTTGAATATATAAAAGAAATTTATCTATTGTATGTTACTTTTTCAAGGGCGTGTATTTTCTCGCAGTTTTTGTTTATACTTAACGAAAAAGACCATGTCGGAGGCTCAGGTCATGCCTACTATATATATATATAGTAATACGTCATGTCTCACTTGTCGTACATATATCAGATAGTCCTACATATATGTACAATAACAAAGTTAATAGATTGTCCAGAAAAATTGAACAAAATTCAATCAAAATACGACTAGAACGACTGTATTTCGAGTAACCGAGAGAACACATGAAACGAATTTTGATTTTCTACATCGGATTTTAGACAGTATTCGTCTTCCATATTTAACATTCAATCGTTTTTTTATTCGATAATTCGAATATCTATGTCTCCTTCATCCCAATTTTTTTCTCCCTATAAGAACCAATGTTGATATCATAGTAACCAAAAAAATAAAATTCTTTTGAAATTTGTTGCAAATTCAAAATAACTTCTCAAAAAATTTCATTAATAACTTCCAAAAAATTTCAATCGAAAATCTTTAACACTAATAACCCAATTTTATGAATTTCTTTAAGTGAATATCATTCGAAATTACTCTTTCATCAAAAAAAGAAAAATCAACTAAAAACTCACGGGCAGGCCTAGACCAATATTATGTCGTCGCCCTTAATTAGATCATTAAACCAAGTTGACCATTCAAAGATCGCCTGTTGGTCGAAGAAGAAGAGAGAGAAAAGGTTTATTGTTCTTCATCTGGGGATTCAAATAGAAGAAGCAGAACAATAACAATAAAACCCTTTAACCAACTTTAAAGGTAAGAGAAGTCAAAAAATTAGGTTTTCTTAACACATACTTGATAGAATTACAATTGGGGGTTGATTGCCTCGGGGTAGGAGAAGTCTGAATTGCGGCAAAAGAAGTGAAGATGGAGAGTTGGATGATCTGCTCCTATTCGATTTGTATTGCAATTATTATTTTGTTTTGGGAAGGAACAAACTATGATGAATGTGGAGGATAGTTTCTTCTTCTTCTTCTCAGCTTATTAAAGTCTCATTCTAAACCAACACAACAGAAGGAGCAGAACAATAACAAGAATGGCTTTTTGGGGTAACTAATTAACCATTTCATTTCTTTCTTTTTTTTTTTTTTTTTGATGAAGGATTCCATTTCTTTCTATTAACAAGAATTATACTTCCTTTTTTTGTTTTTCAACTTCAACTCGTCTGTTTTTTTTTTTAATTTACGGTTGAAATTTTAGGTATTGAATTGAACAAGAACAAGTCGTTTACTCTCCGCTTCACTGGATTGAAAAGGAGGCTCTGTATTACAAGGGTATTTAATCTTTTCATATCTTGAGAATTTACTGTCTTGATGATGAAATTTAGTTTCATTTAACAATTGGTTTAATGATCTACTATATTTTGTCATTTTGGACAGGCAACACTTGTAGATGGGTCTCCCTTGGTATCACCAATTAGGAACTATGTGTTACCACGAGACATGAATATTGTTCGCATTGTTGTAGGAAACCAACCACCTATAGTATTATGCTCCCTATCACGTGACAAAAAACTCTCCTGCCGGTTGAACTTAGAGTTAGAGGAGACTCAAGATGTTATCTTTACTCTTCAAGGCTCTGGAACTGTTAACCTAACTGGTTACTACATCAGGTTTTGTGTTTGGTATCTATATATATCTAACTTTATTTTGTTTGTCTTGGTTTTGTCGATGACTGAATTATACTGTATGTTTTTCTTCTATATGATATTAATAGAGATACATTTGAAGGAGATAATACCAAGATAAGGGCCGGAGGAGTACCGATTGACAATACACCCATTGATAATATATTTTTGAAAGGGCTGCTGGAAAAATTCATTGAGCAATCGACAAAAGGCAAGTATATGACTAATTTATCTGTTTAATTTGACTACCTATCAATTCAACTTTTCACTTTGTTCTTGTTTTGATTTTATTATTTAATTTGTAGGAAAAACAATGAGGAATGACAATCAAAAGAATAGTCTACCATCTTACTTGGTTGATGACAAAGGAACAACATCGTAAGTTGAATACTTCGAAGAGGGGAGATTTTGTGCAATATAAAAACATGAAATGAAAATTATAGTTCTGCCTTATTTTTATATTCATCTTTGATTATCTTGAATGTTCTCTTTTAGTGAACCTTGTGGAGAAATGGTGATTGGAAGCGCCAGCGGTAGTTTTCATGGTCCACATTTACCTTTTGATGGACAACAGCTAACTGGTGGTAAGTTTAAGTACTTTGTTTGGATGCTATGCTTAATGTCTTTGCACCTTAAAGTTGCGAAAGCTGAAACGTAGTTGGATATGTTTTTCTCTTTTCGTATTGTTGTATCTTGAAACTAAATATTTTGGATGAAATTGGTACACATAGTATTTTTCCTGTGCACATATTGTCTATAATCCGAAACAGTGATCATTTTTGTTTTCTGTGAGTTAACAAGGTGAATGATGTCTTTTTTAACTTGAATACTTCTTTGTATGATTGTCTTTTACAGTCACTATTGAAGAACCTGATAGTTCTAATGCACAAGTAGAAATTGTGCATGAATGTGAAATGGAGAATC
Source organism: Eschscholzia californica subsp. californica (assembly GCA_002897215.1). Lineage (NCBI taxonomy): Eukaryota > Viridiplantae > Streptophyta > Magnoliopsida > Ranunculales > Papaveraceae > Eschscholzia > Eschscholzia californica. The sequence goes on from BEHA01000777.1 coordinate 406,028, forward strand.
GGATAGATCTTCTAGATAAATTATCAAATATGGTTGTTGAAGAACCAGTGGAACATCGAGAAGTTGACAAATGTAAAGATGTCATTATCGAAGAGGGAGAGTGAGTTTCTTCTGCAATGATTACATTACTAATATTAAGTGTATGTTTGTGTTTTAATATATTTTTCTGTAATCTAACATATGAAGCAAAATGTACTAACAATCTTTGATTTGAATTCACTAGTTTACTATTTTGTTAATAAATTGTTAAGAATGTGTTTGTTTATCAAGCAGTGAATCTTTCAATGTTGGCCTAACTCGTGAGATGAAGACTGTGGAGAAAAGAAAATCTGTGTGAGTAAAATCTTGAAATGAAGAATTTATTGTGATAAACAAGAGAAAAATTGTGAAGAATTAGTTCAGTTAAAAGTAACAGGTTTTCAATTTGGTCTTGCATATATGGTTTATTGTCTTTTTGATTACCGGTGGTGGAATCAGGATGCTTGGGGAGCCTTGTAATGCATTTGAGAGGGAATTACTTGATAACTTGAACAAAAAACCGAAGATGTGATAGGGTCGTGTAAGAGGTAACAACTGCCTTTTGATTTATGAACTCTTAATATTATACCATGTTGCTTTAAAGTTCATGCATGTATGACGCTCATGTTTTATATGTCTAATCAAACATTAT
>BEHA01000777.1:407512-430161 GCA_002897215.1 Eschscholzia californica subsp. californica
CAATAGGTTGATAAACTAATCTTCATTTCCTTTTTGTACGATATGTCGTAGGACTGGAAGGTGGTCATCAGAGATGGTGTGTTAATGGAGGTTCTACTTTTTGCGGTACAATACGAAGTGAAAGAATGGATGAATTGAGGACATTCTGAATTTTTCTTTTTTATTGTTGGATTGAATTTTATTTTGGTGGTTGAACAATCATGCTCTGTTTTTTTGTTTATCGTTTTTTTTTTCCATTCAGTATTTGTGTTGGATAGTGAAGAAGTTCAAGACTTAGACATGAATTTTTCACCGTAAATTAGTTATGCGGTAAACTAAAATTTGAGGTTAATAGAGATATGGTTTTGGGTTTTGGCACAATAACTAGTCTGCTGTCCAGTGGAATTAGAAAAAAAAGGTTGGTGTTTCTGGAAAACTACTTCTATTTTTCTTTTGTGGGGTTTGGCACAATAATAGCTTAAAATTCTGCCAATTTGGGTGCGTCGAAGATTACTTAAGGGCTCACTACCAATCCCCAAGGCAGATCATATTCTTGTGGGAAGAATTGTAGAAACTGGGACCGAACTACTCATCTGCTTGTTAAGTATCTTATTCTCGTAATATGTTATAATTGTTCATAATACTGTCAACTAGCACGACACACTATTTTCGTTCGTAACACTATAGACAAAAACGATCATATTTTTTTCATCTGCCTCTAACTTCTCAAAAAGGACTTAAGATGGAAAATTGGAAAGGTCTGTACTAGCATTTCTGTACTAACTTCTCAAAAAGGATTAATGATTTAGCAAATGAGTTTTTTTTATGAATGTGTTTTCCGTTTTGGTTAAGGGATAGTGAGTCTGTAGAAGGTGGGGTTACTTGTGAGTTGAAGACTTTGAAGAAAGGAAAATCAGTGTAAGATAACATCTTGAATTGAACGCTGTTTATCGTTAACGGTCGAACATGTCATGGATGTCTAGTTCTAAGTGACACTATTGTTCATCTCATGACAGGTTGTGCAAAAGAAAACACATTGCTGGTTTTCAATTGGCACACATAAACAGGGACCAACTTTGGTTTTCGGCTTTAACGATAAGAAACTTTAGCTGTTTTCTTTTAGCTTAATGCAGCTTGAAGATGTCATAGTTATATTATAACTTGTCTTTTGTGAATTTATTGACTCCATGGGTCGAACATGTCATGGATGTCTAGTTCTAAGTGAAACTTTGTCTCTTGATGGGTTATGCAAAAGAAAACACATTGCTGAAATCACGATTTAGCTTGTTTTTGGTCCTTGGAAATTGGACTCGTTTCTTCATATGGACTGGGGAATTCATTGTTGCAGTTGATGGACAGGTGAAATGCGAGAAGTGGATTCGTGATGACGACAATCGCTCGGAGGTGTCAAAGGCAAAATGGTGGTTAAACCGCCTGATAGGCCGCACGAGGAAGGTTACAATCTAACAATCGTTTGGCCATACTCGTGTGCTGAGGATAAGTTGTTTGTCTAACCCTTAGTGCTGGCTTAGAAGGTTATCATGTCAGTGTTGATGGAAGGCACACCACATCATTCCCTTATCGCACCGTGAGTACCTCACTAGACCTAATTAATTTATACAACAACTGAAAACAAAAAAAGGAAACATAATCAATCTCCATTTTTTTTATGTTGTATCATCGATGTTAACTGGGCTTCGTTCTTTAGGATGTAACTGGGGTAGTCTTTGAATGGAGATATTGATGTGCATTTGATATTTTTTTGATATGTCAAGTAAATGAAAGGCTACAGCTCTTCCCGATGAACCATAGATTTTTATAGATTAATGGTTTAGCAAATTCGAGATCTTTATGAATGTGTTTTCTGTTTTGGTTAAGGGACAGTGAAGCTGTAGAAGAAGGTGGTATTACTTGTGAGTTGAAGACTTTGAAGAAAGAAAAATTAGTGTAAGATAAAATCTTTAATTAAGGACTGTATTTTCGATGAAAACCACGATACAATATATCGTATAAATTTATTTGTATTGAGTTGTCACAACGTTAGCAAATTGTCCAGTTTCGTGCTTACACGGTTGATTTGATTTATCACTGGTGGGTGGAAGCAGCATAACTACTGTGGTTCCTGCTCTGGTGAAACCTTGTAATGCGTTTGAGAAGGAATTACAGGGGAAGCTGAAGAAACCGAAAAAGCAACGAGTTGGGCTATGAAGAGGTAACTCCTCTTTTGCCATTACAATTATAATTGGGTTTGTTTGACAACATACCATTTGGTAACTAATGTCTAGTTTGGTACGTACCAGTAGCCAAAAGAGTCGTGAAAAGCACGAAACTGTAGATAGAAAAATCACAATATTATGCTTATTTATGCTTCAAACTGTATATAGGCAGAGGCAACTACAGAGGTTTATAGGTGGAAGACAATAACATTCTAGTATTCAAGCTAAAGCAGGATTTATTTCTAACAAGTCCTTATGTCCAAATCTTTTGTTTAGTGATCCTTAGTAAAGTCTTTGAGATTTCAAGGGTGAAGCATTAATTGTGTGAAATTGATACTATATATTGTTTCTAAAGGAGTGATTAAAAGGGTTCATATCTAAGTAGACACATTATCCTTCAGCTAAGGGTCCATAGCTATCCCTGTCTAAGTAGTTGATAACAGAACTATATATTGCGTCGACTAGAGGCCATACTCATATCTGTAGTGAGTGAAATTTCGTTGTGAAATACATCCTTCTGCCACTTCCATGTACCAAAACACATATGCGAGTTTGTTCGTTAGTTCACTGGAGCAGTAAACACCAACTTATCATGAAGCTACACCTTTTAAGATGATTTTGATGTGTGAATTTTTATCGAGCTTGAAAGAACATTAGAAAGTATTATGAGTTCATGAAGGTTCAAATGTTTTGCTCTTTTAACAATTTAAATAGAAATCTTGACATGTTTGTATATTGACCGTGTCCTAAATTTCGATAAAGTTAATAAACTAATAGGTTTCTGTGTTTTTTGTGTGTGTATGACACGAGGGTAGGATGGAGCTCTGCTAAGAATTAACATTTTGTGGTATAAGTTACTTCGGGTTATATTTTGTGGTTGTTTGAATTTGAGCGATTTAAGCTTTGTTGATTCTCACGGTTAAGTTTACATATAGTATGCCATTCTAGATTGGTACATCTCTATTATGAATGTCATTTCTTTTGGAATCAACCAACTATTGAGGATGTTTAGATAATAATCATTTACTTGGTTATATATATAAACCTCCTGTCTGTACACTTGGTGATGGAATTGAAGGGGTCAGTCTTTTTATTCACAAATTGCTCACAACCATCTTCGTCTAAAGAAAACTTTGCTTCCTTGATTAACGTTTAACCAAAATTTTCCGATTATCAACTTTGAAAAGGAAACTATGCAGCTAATGAGTGAAAATTTTGGTTGCAATAAATAATGAATGAATTAGGAAGAAAATATTGAAGTAATTTTTGGAGCAGCAAGTTGCTCCTGCTTTGGCTCTAAAGATTACCTACTTGTATAAGCATATTTTGCACCTTCAATCTTGAATCTTTTATCTGCGTGTTTGAGATTCTCAACCAACCCTGACACTAAGGAACCCCAGACTCAATTCATAAAGAGTTTCAGATGCCGAGAAGTAATTTTACGTCGGAAAACGAAGATAGTTCCTGGGCCGAAACTTTCTGCCAAATATTCCTGAAAACTTTCCGCGAAACTATTTTCGGGGGAATTTCAAGCCGTCGAAAATAGTTTTTCCATCTCTCTAGTTCTCGCTTTTGAGTTCTTTCATCTTCTCCAAATTCTAGCAAACCGCAGCAGAAAGGGAGTTCACTTGTGTTCGACTAGGGCGCAAAACGCGTTCGAGCATGCTTGGAGGGAGAGAGAGATTACCTTGCCGCAGATGAAGCATTCTTGACTGGTATGATATCCTTTAGATTTTGATACATGTCTTTATAGTTTAACTCTGCAACTACTACTGGCATTGTTTGTGCCAGGAATGGGAACTTTGTCGGAGGGCAATCACAAGAGATTGTTTTAGCTACAGAGAAATTTCTCGATTTATTGGGTTCTGTTGAAAACGGTAAGATCCAAACTATTCTTTTAGTTGAAGTATTTGGAACAATTAGGTTATTAGCTCAGTTTAGGTTAACTGTTTCACAAAAATACTATTGTTGTGGGTTCTCGTCGACTTTAATGCTTTACAAGAAGATTGTAGATGTTTTATGCTTTGCTTTCTTCAAAGTTCTTTAAAGCTCAAGTATCAATTTATGTATCTGCCTCACGTTGTCATATAGAATAATAGAAATCATTATCTTATTTCCAACTCTGATCTAGAAACTCTAGAAACAAGTGCGAACTTCTCAACAGACCCTGTCTACAATACCCGTTCACATGGAACAGACTATGTACCTCATTCACGTCATCCTGCATTCTTTCCATGTTGCAGTTGGGAGACATGACAAGCCCTTGTTCTTCAACTGCATTTTGTTTCGTAAATGTGTTGTCTAACCCATAGTGTAGTTAATCAATGGCTATTCTCTGCCATCGAACTTTCAGCTAACCATGTACTAGCGTTTCTATGTTATTATGTCTTTAGTGTAGTCTAATACATCTATTTATGATGCACTGATTATGAGCAACATATTGCTAACGTCATCACTCGACTTGAGGAAGGCCATATTGTTGTATTCACTGGTATTATGAAAAACCAAGAATCTGGTCTTCCTGTTTTAATAAAAAAAAAAACAGGGATACACTTTAGAGTGTCTTTCTTTAATAAATTCAGAGATAACTTTAATTCTCAAATTATTACTGTATTCTAACAGATTAAACAGGGAAGGAGAAAAAAAAAACTAATATAATTTAAAACAATGATAAATTAAAAGGTTAGAGAGAGAAAGCCGAGTCGAGTTGTCTCTTTCCTTAAGACAGTGAACACCCTGGTATTAGTACTAAAACCAGTGAGGTGTTTGTCTCCCAGGATACAACGGCTGTACCTTTCAGTGTGACGACTAAGGCCATATTGTTGTATGGCCATATTGTTGTATTCACTGGTATTATGAAAAACCAAGAATCTGGTCTTCCTGTTTTAATAAAAAAAAAAACAGGGATACACTTTAGAGTGTCTTTCTTTAATAAATTCAGAGATAACTTTAATTCTCAAATTATTACTGTATTCTAACAGATTAAACAGGGAAGGAGAAAAAAAAAACTAATATAATTTAAAACAATGATAAATTAAAAGGTTAGAGAGAGAAAGCCGAGTCGAGTTGTCTCTTTCCTTAAGACAGTGAACACCCTGGTATTAGTACTAAAACCAGTGAGGTGTTTGTCTCCCAGGATACAACGGCTGTACCTTTCAGTGTGACGACTAAGAGTACTTCGTTTTTCTGAAAGCGTGCGAACTTAGAACAAGCAGTAAGAACGACAGATGAATTGACTTCTTAAACTCTAAATGCTCTTGTAACTTTGAATGCTAAAACTTTCGTGTTTTGTTTGCTGGATTTTGTTTGGTATTTATAGAAGTATTGGTGACACTTCAGACAGGTGCCTTAGAAAAGAATGGATGCTTCCCAACAGTCATATTTGTCTGTTGGTTTTCGGGTGCCATGTTGACCGTCAGATCTTAACGGATCTATTAAGATCTCGCGCATTGAACGCCCACCGTTAGATCATCAACGGATCTATCTTAAATAGCGCCAAATATCCTGACCGTCAGATCATATCTATGATCGTAAAATCCAAGGCTCCAATCGCTCCTCGCGACGATGCGTACGTGCAAAGTGCGTGCGGGCGCCTCAAAAGCGCCCAATGCGCCCTAAACGCCCACGCCGCGCGTGCGCGGTTTGCGTGGTGCAAACCACGTGAGTCACCTTTCTATTCTAAAGAACATACCATAAATATATGGAAGGTTCTATATAAGGAAATAAAATGTTTCCTCCTTCATAAATGTGGTACTAACTCAAAATCTCGGTTTTGAGTTAATGGTACCCATACCAAACGAATTTTGTAATAACTCACTCATACGGAATCGGATTTGGACAAAATTTGAGTCTAAATTCAAGAGCTCGACGAGACGAATCCAACTAGACGTCTTGATCGAGATTCCGATGAATATAAGTACCTCAAATTAAGGAAAAACCGGTCCAGCTCCTTTTGAGCTAAGTACCGATTCCAACACATATTGCTAACATCATTACTCGTAAACAAATTTAACGGATCTATGAATCTGAATTATTATATTCTGGTGGAATTCTGTCTAGTTTTATCTTTTGCACTCCTCCTGATTCCTAAAACAATATTCGATCTTTTTCTTATCTTCTTCTGTGCCTGCTGTATTGTTTGTTAGATCTTCTTTATGCACTCAAAACTAGTCGTTTTTAATCGAGTGGTTTCGTTTAAATGACTTTTGATTCATACTACCTTCTTCCATTTGAATGTTTTTGTATGTTTCTTGCTTTGGAATATATTATAGTGAGGAAGCAGGTGGAAGAAGTACAACAGACAGTTTAAGAGAAAAGGTACATCCATTATCTAGTTTTCAAAACTTTGCACTACTAGATATTGTCATACTCCTGAATTTGTGTCAACAATGAGACTTGCTGTTATTCTTAGGAGAGCTGAGAATTTTGTTATTTACAAGAAGCAAGCTCGCCCGGGTGTTCAGGCTGTCATTCCTAGGAGATTTGACACTTCCAATGTAGATTAATTAGATATGGAGTTTGTCCATTTATGGCTATTATCATCTATTATATAAAATTGGTGGATGAGTGCGGGCTGGGACAAATAGAATTCGGTTTCATGGAACTATACCATCTTATTTTCATCTACACAATGGAATCAAACTTAGTAAGGTTCCACTTTCTATGTTTCCAAGACTTGATAATATTAGCAGAGAAGGTAATAAACTCTACTCTGATTTCCAGTGATACTATATAAGTATATATTTTAGTTACTGCTTAGGATATGTCTTGCTATTCAAATGTTCATAGGTTACATCCTGATATATAACATTATAAAGTGTCCTTTAGGCCAAGTGGCCAACTAATTTTTCAGCATTTACTGTACTAGCCAGAGAACTAATCAAACTTATTAATCTCGAAATCGAGAACTTATATGGTTCTTGTGGTGGTTAAAGTTTAATTGAAACATCTCGAATATCTTAAGTTGAGCATTTTTTGCATAGCATTTTCATATTCCATAAGTATTTGGAAATAACAACTTTTGAACTTCGGTCTACTTCAATTTCCTAGCAGTGTAACGCAATAGCTGTATCTGTAACCCATTGTTGAATTGTGTTACATGTGTGATCGCTTCTGATAAAAAAAATACTGTTGATCCAAGTGAAATGTACCATGTGCATACCATTATGTTCTTTATCCATCTATTTTTCATTTGAAAATATATTCAGATTTAGATATTGCTTTTAGTTTGTAACTTGAGTAGCTTTAAACACTCATGCATATACTTTGTTCAACTTAGGATATTGAAGTTGATCTCCTTTTGATTATAATATTTACAGGTTTCATATATTTTCAAGAAGCCTTAAATTGCTGATATAGTGATCTTTAAGGCTCCTGCAATCCTAGATATAAATTTATGCAACACTTCATGTACTAATCCACAATATAATTAGGTTTGTGTGGATGACTTTTACGTTTAACCAACGGTTCTACTTTCTGCATGAAAATGGGTCGCTTCATGATTCTCTTCTCCTATTTTTGTACAGACCTCATAATATGCTCTTGATTTCTTGTGATAGATTCACAACAGGAGCCTGTCTGTCAAAGGAGTCATTCAAGATGAAGAATTCATTTTAGAGACACATTTTATAAATGATATACTGGTTTTTTTCCCCTTTCTCATTTCGGGTTTCTCTTCAATTGTTTTAGAGCTTTATAAAATCTTGATTTCTTATCTTGCCTTTGTTACTTTACCAACCATTGATGATTTTCATTTTGCTTGTGCAGTTGTAACCAAGGTATGTTTGCTGTGGGTGACAACCGAAACAACAACTTTCACTCCCGTAATTGGTAAAGTCCAGAAACCTTAAAACTCTAAGTGTCGTAGGAGTTTCAGTACAAGGTTAAAACAAAAAATGGCCTAGATGCCCTCTTACTAAACTTTGAAGTTTCAGTACTAACTGAACTATGAAGTTAAAGACTTGATAACTTCTATCATACGGAAAATATTGTTGGGTCGACTTCACACATCAGGCAATGGGAACTTCATTGCCTTTTTCTTTTGTTGATTTTAGTTGTTAAATATTTTGGCAATTCTTTTGAAGAGTTTAAATACGTCATGAGTTGCGTTCATACACGAACCCAATTTTAATTTCTGTATTACTGAAAAAACTACAAAAATCTTCTCTTTACCTCATAAATCTTGTGATCCTCTTTAGGGAAGTTTTCCAAGTTGAAAGATAAAAGTATGGAGAATCATTATCGATATCAATAGCGATATTGTTTATAATACATGCCTCAACACTGAAGAATAATACAGGTTGAACCATCAATAGAGTATATATTCGCCACACCTGCCCGTGCCCCTAGGGCACATATACCTAGTTTATATAAAAAGACAACTATTTCTTTTGCAGATCCAACCCTTTTCTTCAGTTGTTGTTGGGAATGTGAAATTTAAATATGGATAGACTTGACAATTGCTTCGTCTCGTGCAGGTGATGCTTCTAGTATAAGGTCTTGCATTTCCTAACTCGCATCTTAGTTCTTTTACAAGTTATTTTCTTTTTTTTACTTGTGTTCATGTTAATTTATCTTATTAGTTCAACACTCCCTAGGTTTTATCATGAACTTAATGAGCAAGTGTGTTGATATTTATTCAGAACTTATTAGGCAAAGGGTTTGCTCGTATTTGAAATGGTTTGATCTTATTCTATAATTCTGACTGTTCACTCTCGCTCTTTTCAATTATATGTGGGTGTTTAGTAGATGTCAACATGTTCGAAAATATCTAAAATTTGAGTTCCCTGCTGCAGTGAGGGAAAACCTTCTTGCATTTGTAATTCAAGTTCCTCCTCCGTTAAGGTATGTTCTCTATATTGTTTTTATTTCTTCTCCTTGAAAATTTATGAATATTCTCAAAACAAGAATTAAGTTGCATATTGATAAAAAATGATGCTATGCCCCGGCCGGGTGAGTTGGCGCTCCAGCCGGGCATAGTTGCTGACGGGTCTCCCATTTGAATCAATTAAATGTTATTTTCATTCTAGTCCCTACAACTTCGTATTCTTCAAAACAAGGGCTTATGCTTAAAATCGAAAGAGGAATTAGGAGTCCTGAACTTGCTCGTGATTTTGAGAGGGGAAGTTACCTTCTTCCTCAACAAACCGAAACCCTAGGAGGAATGTTCGATTTGACTCATTATTTCTATTCGAGTTTAAGTTTGGCGTTATTGATCTAATCTCTTTATCTCTCTACTTATCGACGGGTTCCTCATTCCCCCCCTTTCTTCTCTACAAATCCAAACAGGTTTTTCATTTTCTCCCTCTATTGTGAAATAAGATTTTGGAATGTTGTTGTCTTAATTTTGAGCTGTGATTTAGTAATTACTTAGATGTTATTTTGTTCTAGTTTTAAGCGTCATTTTGCCCTAGTATTTATGATATGACTAGTTACTGATTTTGCACTTATTTGGTTAAGATTTGTTTCATTTAGGGGAAATTTTTTACGTGTATTGGTACGTAGCTTCAAAATGGTTCGTAATTGTCTCAATAATGGTTCAATATTTGCCCTATTTCTGCCCTAATTTTGCCAAATTGGTTCATGTGAATGTTTATGATTATGACTGTAATGCTATTTTTACGAATCCCCTTTTTGTTGTCCTAGATGAGAGCCTGTGGATGCACATTATCGTCCGTGCAGCTCGGAGTTGAACTACCTTCACACAAATGAGAGCATTATTGCTGGTGCTTCAATTTTTATTATTATACTATGGATTTTAACCTAAACAACGTATAGGTTTATGTTGTATCAAATGTTTCTAACTAACGCACTATGATTTTAACCTAAAACTTAGGGAAAGTATAGTTTAGATATATTTTTAGGTTAATATTTGTTTAAATTTGTTATTGTTAACTCAATGACTTATGTGACTACAGTATTAAATGTTAGTTGTGTTTGAATAAAATATGATATTTAGTTTTATCTTGAAATAAAATGACCTAAACTGAGCTTACTTTTTGGAGGGAATTTTTTGGAGAGAACTTTTTATCCACAAACAAACAAAATACCTTTTGTATTTACAACACTTATAGAATGAAGTAGAGAGCACTTTAATCATCCTCCTTACTAATATAGAAATGAAAACTTTCAAACTAAATGTTTTGTCCCACATCCTGTTCTTGGACTTGGTCTTGGTCCTGGTCTACTAGAGAAATGCCTTATTTTTCTCTGACCTTTTCCTCCCACTATTGGCTAGTGAAAACAGTTCAGTACGAAATTTTCTCTGACTTCTTCTTCCACTACTATCTAGTGGAAATAGTCCAAGTACTTGTGTACTGGCTAGTTTTTACCCACCGTTGGATCAAAACGACTTGAACTTGCGAAATTGCTAACACTACTTCATCGTCTTGTTTCTGTTCCTTCATTACTAGACTCTTGTACTTCATAATCTTTAAATGATTTTGATTTTTTCTTGTTCTTTGAAGATTTATTTATTGAAGAGAGAATTTAAGAAACTAGCTAGTCTACCACCTGGTGAGATTTGTTGCTTGTATTTCTTCTCTTCAATTTGTTGCTTCAAAGGAGGTGGTGGGTTATTAATACTATTTGATCTTATGTTAATATCTAAACTCATCCTTCTTTGAGATACTTCAACTCTCATTGTCTCTGGAGTTAGAGTATTAGTAACTGTAATGCCACCACCATTTACACTACTAGTTTGGGTACCTCCATAGAAGTACATTGAAGCTTCGAGAACATCGAGTTCGCTTGAATTATTTCTCCTCTGGACCGACTTCTCGTGGTTCTTATCCATGCTTGAATCTCTTGACATAGGCATTGAGTTTTTTAAGACTTGTTAAGGCTATGTAATGGTTGATTCTTTCTTGATTATTGAGAGAGAGGGAGAGATATGTGAGTTGAACAAATTAGTTTGAGCTTTGTCTCCATTGGATTCTAAACTTGGAATAATTTGGTGTATATGTGCAGATCCTGTAACCTTGGAGTTGGGCAATTTTGTCCGACCCTACTATACTTTTTTCCCCACTTAGTGACTTAGACCATCTCCTTCAACTATAGTTCCCAAATGTGAATATGGTCTGATAGTGGTAAAAAAGAGGGCTCGTGACTAAAGTATTTGGGTGCCTAACTATATATAACAATCTATGTGACTAAAGAATCGTATGCTCATTCCCTACGACAATTCTATCGAGAATATGACATTTTTGTGAACATGGGCCACTCCCCACCTCTATAAGAAGACCCCAACTCTTCCTTATTCTCCATAATTCAAAACAAGCACTCACCATTGAACAAAAAACCATTACAAACACAAACAAGAAAGAGTACCCCACCTCTATAAGAAGACCCCAACTCTTCCTTAGACCACGGCCTTGTGTTTCATGTGTTTGCTTCATTGTATTTCAAAAGAAAAATATTGGGATGACTACTTGACTTAGGTGCCCCACAAGTCCACAGTATAGTTGCTTCTGTTTTATGTGTCTATTTATTGCACTTCGAAAGAAAAATGTTAGAATGAATGCTTAGACTTAAGTCCTCCCAAATAAGCATGGTTTACGATTTGAATGATGGTATCACATATAACAACACCTAGATTCCTTTTTTAAATATTGCGCGACCACATTTTTCTGAGACACTAGTTTAAACATAGATCATTTCTAAAATCACAACGAAGATTTGATTATTATTGCCGTAGGCCCTACAATTTAAATAATAAATATCGCAATGTTCTTTTCTTTAAACGAGGAAAAGAAAGAAGAAAAAGAAAATAAATAAAATTGTATCTACTAAATGAACATTTTTGGGAATAAAGATATCTTGGTTGGGCACATCAAAATATGGAACATTCACGGTAACCATGTCCATTAAAGTATATTAAGTATTTATAATGTCTTACAAAATTTTGTTTAGAAAAATCTATCCAAATATCTTTTTATGTTGAAAAATAAAACACATCAAAGTTATAAGAAAAAAAAAACATGGTCATAGAGACCTTTTGATATAGTAAATTACTATTGACCATGTCCCATAGTTAGTGAAGGTCACAAGAAAGCCAACATCACAGAACAAACTTTAAGCAAACTTCATAATGTTAGTCCCACACCTTTGAGTTAGAGATAAAAGAAGTCAATCCTAATGTTTCAATCTTTAGTACCACATCGATGGTCTTAAAGATAGAGAGGCAAGAAAAGAAGTCAATCCTAAAACTTTCAATCTTTAGTACCACATCTATGGTCTTAAAGATAGAGAGGCAAGAAAAGAAGTTATAAATAATCCCTTCAATGGCTTCTGAAGGCTAAAATTATTAACTCATAACTTGAGATACTTTCAATAATCATATAATAAAAGGTTTTAATCACATAATAAAAGGTTTTAATCATATAATAAAACTTTAAAGAGTCATTAATTATTTTGGTTTTTTTATTTTTTGCAAGTTTATTTTGGTTTTATTTTGAAAGTTGTACAACCTAAACTAGCATTAGGACCGATCACTTCTTGATTACATTTAATTCATAAGACTTCATTCATAATAATTATCTTCTTTCTTATCTTCTTTCTATGAGTCTCATTGAATAGACTTAAAATTTTTGGTGAACCTTATTTTTTATTTAATAAGAGTCTCAAATCCCTTTTCTAACTCTAAATAGATGATGTGGGACTAATAAAGTTTAGAGATTTTTATAGTTCTCTTTGGAGACTTAGTCCCACATTGAACAGCTAGAGAAGAATTCATATGGGGTTGTGATTATATGAATCAAACCGTACTTCTTGGATTGTAAGCAAGTTCTACCTATTTAGTCCCACATTATTGGGGGTAAAGATGAAGATAGAAGAGAATAGTTATATATATAACCTCTTCAATACTTTACAATACAAGCCTCTTCAAGGCCAAAATTTAAGCAAGTTATATCTCTGAAGTCCCTCACTATTGGGTCAAAGATATATGAGCAAGGCTCGGGTTGGTTTCGGACATCGAAACTCTGACGGGTATATCCGGTGGGCATAATGGGCCGGAACTCGGATTGGAAGCCCAGGCCAAGTACCGCCCACCAACACCCAGAATAACGGGCCGGGTAAGCCCCGCTCGGACCCTCTTCGAACTACGGGTCTAAACGGACTGGGTGGATTGGGTCGGGTATCGGGTTCTTGAAGGAGTTGTTGAGTTTGTATTTTCATATGATATGAAAGTTCCCCAACTGTCTTTAACAACAAAAAAAAATGCCCCAATTTGCTCTATTTCTCTACATCTTAATATCTTCCAACACATGAAACTATGAAAGTAAAATTTTACATCTTACCTACCATCTTAGGTTTTGACCAATCAAAAGTCTACAATAGTTGGGTTCTAATTCAAACAGACCATCTTACAGAGAGAAACAGAGAGAGAAGAAACAAATCTTTAAGCTGCAAATGGAGAATGTATACTACTAAAAAGAAAATACAGAGATGGTAATCTAACATCAAACCCATCCATCCCTATCTGCTAAACAAATCAAATTCAACAACTTTAGATGATATCCATTTTTGAGACTTCCCTGTTCACTATTTCCATTTGTTCTATCCACCATTTTCAACACCTAATCCATACAAAACTCCAAAGTATTTTGTTCTTTCTCATCAATTGATCCATCAAACTAAACTTTTGATACCCATTTTTTGGGGACATTCTGTTCATGATTTCCATCTGTTTTATAGTAAATCATACTCAGGACCTAAATTATACACAACATCAGAGTACTTCTTGTCAAGTAATTCACTATATTTACCTTCTTTAATATTTTTGAATATACGAGAAGTAACTAAACTATCTGAACCAACCTTGAAAGTACAGACTGCGCTAAGTCTATACACTTAGCGCAGTCTGGTCCGATATGAGAGCAAGGCTCTATGAAGGCTCTAGTTAGTGAAGGTCACAAGAAGGCCAACATCACACAACAAACTTTAAGCAAACTTCACAATGTTAGTCCCACACCTTTGAGTTAGAGATAAAAGAAGCAAAGGGAGAGGTTATAAGTTCTCCCTCTTTGATGTTCAATCCTAAAGCTTTCAATTTTTAGTACCACATTGATGGTCCTAAAGATAGAGAAGCAAGAAAAGAGGTTATAAATAATCCCTTCATTTGCTTCCCAATTATGACTTTTGAAGGTTAAAATTATTAACTCATTACTTGAGGTACTTTCAATAATCATATAATAAAAAGCTTTAATCACATAATAAAAGGTTTTAATCATATAATAAAAGGTGTACAACCTAAACTAGCATTAGGACTAATAGTATATCTTCTTTCATACTAATAAATTAAAATAGGTTCATTGATTATTTTGATTGTTTTCATTTTTGCAAGGTTTTTATTTTGGTCTTATTTTAAATGTTGTACAACCTAAACTAGCATTAGGACTGATAACTTCTTCATTACAATTCACAAGACTTTATTCATAATAATTATCTTCTGTCATTTACTAATCAATTAAATAGATTTAATGTTTTGGGTGAACCTTATTTTCTATTTAATAAGAGTATCAAATCCCGTTTCTAACTCTAAATAGATGATGTGGGACTAATAAAGTTAAGAGATTTTTGTAGTTCTCTTTGGAGACTTAGTCCCACATTGAACAGCGGGAGAAGAATTCATATGGGTTGTGATTATATGAATCAAACCATACTTTTTGGATTGTAAGCAAGTTCTACCTATTTAGTCCCACATTGTTGGGGGTAAAGATGAAGAGAGAAGAGAATTGTTATATATATAACCTCTTCAATAAATTACAATGCAAGCCTCTTTAAGGCCAAAATTTAAGCAAGTTCCATCTCTAAAAGTCCCTCACTATGGGGTCAAAGATATGGGAGCAAGGCTCTTTGAAGGCCAAAAGATTTTACCCCTTGGATTAGTTTAAAACATGTAGACTTTATATGTTTGCTCGGACATTGGAACTCGGGCGGGGGCGGACATAATGGGCCCGGACTCGGATTGAAAGCCTTGTTTGAGTCCCGCCCACCAACAGCCGAAGTAACGTGCCGGGTAAGCCCGGCTCGGACCCTCTTCGGACTACGAGTCTGAACGGATCGGGCAGATAGGGCCGAGTATTGGGTTCTCGGACCGTTTTCCCAGCCCTAGATAGAGGAGTTGTTGAGTCTGTATTTTCGGAAAAAAACTGCGCTAAGTGGATATAATACAACCTTGAAAGTACAGACCGATCCGATTTTGTACAATAAGAGAGAGAAACTCATAGCAGCTTGCTTAGTCGGTTTCCATTGTTATTTTTCTTTGAATATATTTTACCGAATGAATGAATGTATGTTACTAGTATCCCTTGTGAGTTGTTACTATCAACCATTCCGTTGTGGTTTATGTTTTTTGGATCTTCATAATATTACAGTAATAGAAGATTTGAATGACTGGTTTGGTTGTAATATTATTGTAGTCATTTGGACTAAAAATGCAATTTTCATCAATTTGGGCTCTCTCTGCTTGTAAAAATGATGGTGGTAGTTGATAGCAGTGGTGGTGGGCTGGTGCCTAAGGTTGACAACTAAAATTAACATAAGGCAACTTCAAAAAGAAGAGAAGATGATCAACTAATATGATTGAGTAGAACTCTGGATGAACAGGATTATATTAGGAACTAACATGTATTCAAATTGGGAGCAGTTAACCCTTAAGATTACATAGTTATTTGCTTCTTGTATAAGAGCTAAATAATTAGTTATTTGCTTTGTGTTTCAGCAAATGCAGAATTGAAACTTAAAAATATAGTTCAAACTTGGACAAAATGATACTTTCATGAACAAAATCTATCAAACAACCTTATCGTTGTGCAAAAAAAAAAAACACAAATTAGAAATTCATTAAACAAAACAAGCTATAAAATCAGCCTCTTCAGTACATTTGGTCCCAATTATTCAAACATTTTGTATCACAAATTATACATTATTCTTCATCGCCCTCCTCGCTGTCATTAGTAACAACAATTGTAGTCGGACCAGGCTCAAGAATTTCCTGACAATCATTTAGTTGAAGGTGATGTTTGTGCTTGGGAGCTGGTTGATCTCAAGAATTTCAAGATCAATGCAAAGCAAACTTCAAAATATACGAGCGCAATCTTGTAACGAGTAAGAATTTGTATTCTAAGGATGTCAACGCACAACGATTGAGCTCAAAGTAACATGTAATTCAACTTCTCTATCTACAATCTATAAATACATATACCCAAATTCTGAAAAAAGATAACGAACTATTTGACCATTGTACTGATATAATCACAGCTTAACAAAATGAAGAGGAAAATCAAAGACAAATGTCAGTGTGAATTCATTAACAAAATGAAAAAATGAAGTACAAAAAAATCAAGATTTGAGTAACACAAACTTGGAATAAGAGACCAGGATATCAAGTGGGAAATCAAAACTTCAATTAAGTTCAAATGGGAACAGAAAACCAAATTACGAGTTTATTGCCTTGCGGAAGTTTTGATCTTCTATTCCTCTTCTGTTTATGGTTGATAAACATCAAATTTTTTTCGACTCAAAGGCGTCTAATATAGACACTCAGGAAGACATTACCTTTAAATTTGTTTGTTTGAGCAACAACAACAACCTATCTTCAGAAAGTTCAACTATTTCTCTTCTTGAATACTACTATAATCACTAATTAATACCTAAATGAAACCAATTTTAATTAAATTAGTTATCACTAACACTGTGACAAAATCATACCTAAATAATTAGGGCAAAAAGAGGTGAATCATATTCAAATCACATCATATCTAAAATCAGAACTTAAAATCTAGGGCGAAAAATCGGTCAAAATGAGGCAAATAACAACAGAAATCGAAATCATCACATTAATAATCTGGGGCAGAAATTAGGGTAAAAACTGCTTCAAAAAAACTAATTCACATAAGAGAAAGAGAATGATGTACCTGGATCGATTAGTAGAGAGAGATCTGAACGCTGTCCAATTAAATTTGAAGCGCCAAATAATGGAAGAAATCCTAGGGTTTAACTCTTCCATAAGGATAGAAGACAACCTAGGGTTTAGGAACCTGAATAGATAAGTAGAGTGTTAGAGTATAAGGATCGAGATGAATCGGGATCGTAAGATATCAAATATTAACCGTCCGAGATATCTGAAGATGAGACGGATCAACATGAAGATATCTTGTAACTATTTAATAATAATATTGATTTAATAGTAATATTGACTAGAATCACCACAATTGTGGATAGGGGTGGGAATCGGGCGGGTTCGGTCGGGCTCGGGCATAATAGAGCCGGGCTCGGGCAGATCGGGCAACAACTTCTCAAGCCCGTGCCATACATTCGGGCGGATCGGGCCGGGCAAATCTCCCAAATGTACTGCCCGTAGCCCGCCCGTGCCCGCCAACCCGAACGGGTTTCCGCGGTCACGGGCCGGACGGGCTCGGGTGATCTTGAAGAACAAAGTATTTAACTTATCCTTACCATAACCCACCCACTCTTATATAAGAATTCCCAATCTCTCTCTAATTCAAAATAAGAGATGTGGGACTAATAATTTTAAAAATTCTTACTAACATGACATCCTTCCCTTCCCCTTAAGTAAGTGTCCAACCATTTTATAATTATTATAAATCTACAATGTGGGACTATTGATTTCGAAGTTGGAAATTACTTTGCATCCATCCCTTCACTTAAATATAAGCCTCCAATCATTTTTTATGTCTAAATATACAATGTGGGACTAATAATGTCATATGTCTTAGTTCAATTTACATCGTTCTTTTTCCTAAGTAAAAGTAGTTTTTTTTTTTGTCAAGTAAAAGTAGTTGTAAACCACCTGACTTTGATACTACTACTTTAACTTCACACAAATTTTTAATTCACCTTATTTCCCTTTAAAAATTTTTCAACTAGATGCTTGGTGATTTTATTTTGTTTTTGGTCCCAATAAAATATGGGACTAAAGATATTATATGAGCCACTTTTGTAAGTGAAATATAAATAACCCTCACTTGGACTACTTTCTCTTGTATCCCAATGATATATGGGACTAAAATAAGACATGTGACTCTTTTGTAAGTGAGATATAAATAACCCTCACTTGAACTACTTTATCTTGTGTCTCGATGATGTGGGACTAAAGAATTATATATGATAGATTTGTGTAAGTGGGATATAAATAATTATCACTTAAACTACTTTATCTTGTGTCCCGATGATGTGGGACTAAGAAGTATGAGAGTTGAATGGAGGAGGAGCAAATCTACGAAAAAGAATGAGGGAACCCTTCAGCCATAGTAATAGAATTCGATTCAGAAGGAAGAAACTAGGCAACCTGATACCTTAGGTTAGGGTTGTTCTCCAAAACCATTGAAATAGCATCAAAGACAGACATATCATCATGATTTCCGTCTCTTACTTTCTCTGTCTGGTGAAGTCAATGAGTATAGTAGTTAATGTTTTTCAGAACTGAAGTAACTAAGCAACTAACTAGTTAAGGGACCAAGCAGTTTAAATTTAAGGAATGGAGATTGACCTCTTTCAGAATTCTCTTAAAAGTTTCTCCAACTTGAATGACAAGCTGTTGAGGGACTTGGTTCCCTTCCATATCAAAAAGCACGTAGCTGCACATTGTATAGGCCGATGCTCAATATTCGTAGATCATTTGCAACATATAATAATGTTATAAAATGTAAAGAGGGGAAGCATCTTGTCTCTATTTCGTCTCGGAGTGATAATATTAATATAGATACATTTCTTCTCTCCATTAACACATTACCCGGAATATATCCATAGTGTCCTTTGTATATAGCCCAGGTTAGAAATCTAGAGCATTCAATTCATTAGCAGCCTTAGAAAGTTCCATAACCCAAAAGCATATGAATTTGGAATACAAAAAATAGCTCAGATATTGAAATGGTATTGACGAGTTATACGTATCTCAAACCAAAATGACAAGATCAGACAGAATAAAATTACCTCTCCAAGTCATGGTCATATAGTACAGAGTTGTCACCACTAGTACAACTATAAAATAGTAAAGATTCACCTTTTACGTTTTTTGTTGAAGTACTTATAAGAAACAAGTCGTATCACGTGTTATGTAAGTAAGGCGGTCTACTTCTTTAAGTCTGATGGGATGATTTAACATCACATATGTGTCTAGATAAAAAAGAGTAGCACCTATAGACCTACAAAAAAATTAAAGAAAAAACTAATAAAAATATGTTGTTATTATTAGTTTTTATGGCTAATGGTCTATGTTGTTATGCATGGCTTTCTATTTCTCTTTTGAAGCACCATGATTAATATAAATCTTAACAAAAAAAAAAAGCATAAACCCTATCACCTTAATCTCTCATGTTTCTGACAGATCTACTAACAATAATTCGGTGGTCATTATATCTATAATTACCACCTTTCCCTCTATATAAACCATTACAAGCTACCTCTTAAAACCATCACAACTCAACATCTCAACACACACACACACACACATTCTTTCTCAATCTAAAAATTCTCTCTGGCTAGCTCTATACAAATAGAGTACATTAATCCATTCAAAGATGGTGAGTACTATGAGAAAGCTATTTTACAATAACTTTCTAGTGTTAATTTTATCACTGTTAGTAGTGGTATTATTATACCCACAGCAGGGAAATTGCCAGTCGGCTTATCGTCCAGGCCGACTGAGTTTCATTAGGACAAGAGGAACACATTTTGTAACAGAGGGGAATGGTGGGAGGCCATTGTACTTTAATAGGTTCAACTCATATTGGGGACAGACTTAAAGGATTTTATGGAGAATCAAATAAGCAAAAGAACCCTGGTTACCAAGTGGGGACAGACTTCATCTCAAACAACCAGATCCCTGGAATAGATTTTACCACCATTCACCTTTACCCAGACCAGTGGCTACCCAGTTCATCAGAGGATGCCCAATCTCTTAGCTAGACGAATACTTATTTTATTTTTTTCCGTTGCTTCCTTAATAAACAGTAGCTACTTACTTATTTACTCTAATTAGGATTTTCGAAATAAAGATATTATATAGAATTACTGTTTTATTGATCTTTTCAATTGTGTAAGTGGAAAATCTTTGGATTTGAAAATCTTTGGATTTGAAACCATGTATCATATTTAATCAAGGAAGGATACAAGAAGGCCAACATCACAAAACAAACTTTAAGCAAACTTCAACTTTTAGTCCCACACCTTTGAGTTTGAAATAAAAGAAGCAAGGAGACAGGTTATATATAACCTCCTCATTTGCTTTGGAAGACATATTTCTTTAAAGTCAAAAACTTTAAATAAGCTTCATCTATTAGTCCCACATTGTTGGGATAAGGATAAAAGAAGCAAGAGGTGAAGTTATATATACCTCTTCCTTTGCATCCCAAAACAAGGCTCGGTAAAAGCTAAAATTTTAAGTAACTCAAGCTCTTTAGTCCCACACCTTTGGATCATATAAACTTGTGTTGGTGATATGGTATGAAAAGGGTGTTTGGGTAGCAGCCTTCGGGTAGCTAACGGGCGGGTTGTAGCGGGCGGGTCTTCACGGACGGGTTTCGGACGGGTATTTCGGGCCGGGACTCGGATATGAGCTCCTGTCCGAGTCCCGGCCCATATAGCCCGAGCCATCGGGCCGGGTATACCCGGCTCGGGTAGCAATCGGTTTCGGGTGTAAACGGTCCGGGCGGATTGGGCCGGATATCGGGTTCCCGGACCGTTTTCCCACCCCTAATTGTGGATAATCAATCATTGTAACGAATCACCACAATTGTGGATAATAAAGTATGTAGCCGTTCTGGCTTTCCGTGGACGTAGGTCGCGATCCTCCGACCGAACCACATAAACTATTGTGTTATTTATTTCAGTTTATGTCTTCTAATCTACCAACTAACATAAACCTTCACATGGTATCAAGAGCAGGTTAATCAATCCTGATCAAAGTCCCGCAAATTCTCAATTCTTTTTGGATCGATTAAATTCTCCTGAGCAGGTTCAACAATCCTGTTTCATCAATTTTCTGCAATTTTTCGACAATTCTCCTTTGTTGTTGTGATTCGGTAATCGACAAATCACTTTGTTGATATTTTTTTCCAAGTTAATCTTGTGATTCTCATGAGCGGGTTTAACAATCTTGTTTCATCAATCTTTTTCCTTCCGCTATTCAAACGATTTTCTTTCGTTGTGTTTTCACTTTTCAATCACTTTATTGATTTTTTCGACATTTGCAAAACATATTTGTCGTTAGATGCAAAGAAGATCTTCTCAATGGTCATCCATCCCAGCTAATACATTCAGCTTGGTCATCGGCCAACAGTATCAACTGTGTCTTTTGTTCCTCGATATCAGGGACGTGCTCAATTAATCATCTCTTTTTTTTCCTTTCTCACAATTCTTCACGTGAGATACTCGTTGGATCTTAACAGTGTTATTCACACAACCATACATTGGATGGCATCCACAAATCAACCTTGTTTTTCAAATCCTCCAGGCTATCAGGTTCAGTAGAAAATGGCATACACCCATCTTTTTCTGTTTTTCTAATATCAACAACATATCCTCTATATTCATGATATAGAGACACAATTAAGGACTAACCAGTTCAGATCATTATCTGTGGATGATCACATTCATACGAGTGGTCCATCATCATCCAACAATTATCTTATGATTCTTTTAAGTGGATTGAACCACTAAACGAGTCGGTTTCTAACAAACCGCAGAATAACTCGTCCCTTCCATAACGTTTATCATTGGACTATTTCCACTTTTCCTTCTCTTCTCAAAACGGTTTTTGCCGAATCGTTTCTTTTTCATCCGGATTCAAGTTTTCGCGAGTTCCAACAACTTTTTTTGTTGTTGTATTTATCGTTCAATCATCACTGTCGTGGATTTGTTAATGAGGAGTCGCAAATTTCCACACATCGTTGATGGTTGCTCTCTAATCTCATCAATTAAACCACCTTCAAATCATATTTAGCAGGATATACTACTATAATTTGTGCTTCATCTCGATATTCATCGTATTCAATCTCTCGCCTCCAACGTTGTTTGATGTATTCAATCTTGTGAATTGTTTTTTTCAAACCCAATAGAGTTTTGGTTTTTCGAATTTCGAATCTATATCTCACCAGAAATTGGATTGAGACTTCGTTTTTTTTTTGCCGATCGACTTTCCCGGCCTTTTCTTAGACCAATGGAAATGCTTCATCGATTTGGATATCCCATATTAGCCACCACTGATTTCTTTATCAGTTTTGTGACTAATCATCCATCTTCCTCTCGGTTTCTAATCCAACGAGCTTATCTATCTCGTTATACTATTCGATCTCTTTCTCTCCCGATCATTTCAAGATTGATAATTCACATGGTGTAATCTCTTTCTCTGTCCTCTCCCTCTCGGCCATAACCCTCTCTTTCAGCTATATCTCTCTCCCTCACGATATCACTCGTGGGGGGGGGGGGGGG
>BEHA01000777.1:449234-466988 GCA_002897215.1 Eschscholzia californica subsp. californica
CTTTTTCAAGTTCAATCTTCAAGTTGGATACTTCACAAGTTCCGTATTCCAACTTGAGGGGGAGTGTTAGAGTATAAGGATCGAGATGAATCGAGATCCTAAGATATCAAATATCAACCGTCTGAGATATCTGAAGATGAGACGGATCGACATGAAGAGATCCGACGATCAAGACGAGTCCAAGATATTGGAAGATATGAAAGATATCGAAGATATATTTAGGATATCCCTTGTAACTATTTAATAGTAATATTGAGTAGAGATTATATTGTTTCCTAGTTTAGTTAGGAGTTTAAGTATTCGGTTACTAATCAATCATTGTAATTGATTAGTAACGAATCACCACAATTGTGGATAATAAAGTATGTAGCCGTTCTGGCTTTCTCCGTGGATGTAGGTCGTGATCCTTCGACTGAACCACGTAAACTATTGTGTTATTTATTTCAGTTTATGTCTTCTAATATACCAACTAACATAAACCTTCACATAGAGGGATAAAGAGATTAGATCAATAACACCGAACTTAAACTCGAATAGAGATAATGAGTCAAATCGAACATTCCTCCTAGGGTTTCGGTTTAGATAAGGAAGAAGGTAACTTCCCCTCTCAAAATCACGGGCAAGTTTAGGACTCCTGATTCCTCTTTTGATTTTAAGCATATACCTTTGTTTTGAAGAATACAAAGTTGTAGGGACTAGAATGAAAATAACATTTAATTGATTCAAATGGGAGAACCGTAAGCAACTATGCCCGGCTGGAGCGCCAACTCACCCGGCCAGGATTCCGGCCGGGCATAGCATCATTTTTGGCATATTGATATATTAGTACTTCATCTTTTGTTGTAATTCTAGCAAAAAGAACATACGTATTTTCACCATGGTTAACTTACGTTTATTTCGGTGTGACGTGAAAAATATTTAACAATGAAAAGTGAGTGAACACAACTTCCATTGAAGCAACCTCTTAAAGGTGTGCCTATTTTGTAGGAGCTTCACTAATTTGCAATCTTCTCTGTTTGTTTAGCAATTAAATCTCCTATTGACTGGTCTGTAGGTTCAAGATAGTTGCTTAGAAACTAAATAAGTTACACAACTCTTCAACACACACGTTTATGATAAGGTCAATGTAGTTCAGTTGCTTCAGCGTATAGTACTTACTTTAAACAGATATTACATATTGACAAAAGTCTAAGGTTGTTGTTCCTCTAGTTATAAATTGATAAGTCGATTTCTCTCTGTCTTGGCTTGATTTAGACAGAGTTTCCTTTCTCTAACTTATAGAGAGATAGACTATTAAAGAATAATGATTTATCAATATTCCTTCTTTCAGATTAACCGAGATAGATGTTAATGTAGTCGAGGCGAGAATAAATTCTCTTTCCTTAAGACATTTTACACCCCCGTAACAGTACCAAACGTTAGGGTGTATGCCTTCGGGATACAACGACTTTCCTTTCAGAGTTTTAAGATGGTACTTCTATATTCTGAAAGAGGACGAGCCTTCGTAAGTATTATGAGCTCTTGGACTAATGCGGATGAACTTCTAGACGCTTCGGAAATTCAAACTTCACTCGAAACTTCTATCTTCCTTTTTCTAGATATTCTAGGCAAACCAGAACCTCTAGAAATACTTCCCAATCAGATATTCTAGGCAAACCAGAATCTCTAATTGTTAGAAGGGAAGAGAAGAAGAGAATGAATTTGATGTACTAGATGCTTTATGATTATCACTTCACTCGAAACTTCTTTCTTCCTTTTTCTAGATATTCTAGGCAAACCAGAACCTCTAGAAATACTTCCCAATCAGATATTCTAGGCAAACCAGAACCTCTAATTGTTAAAAGGGAAGAGAAGAAGAGAAGAGAATGAATTGATGATAAATGAGAAGGGTTTGGGTTGTTTATATAGGAATTGAATGGGTGCATAGTGACTTTTGGGGTTAATGGATGTATCCTTTCGAAAGGGTGGACTAATCTGAAATAATAACTGATTTCTTGAGTCGGTTGCAACCTGGGACGTCGGATCGGGCTCTAAAACTCGGAAGAAACGCCCATCGTTAGATGGGGTTAGATCTGTCCCGAACTAAGCCCAACAGAGGATAAAATTGGCCGTTAGATCAAGATCTCAGCCTATCCCGAACTGTGACCGACGCGGAGGTGACGTGACCCGTTGGATCTCGCGGATCCAACGCTTCTGGTCGCGTCCCACCGTTGTCCCGAAACATGGATGCGCGACCGTCAGATCTCGCTTCAGAAACTCGGGTGGAACGCGAGCTGTCCAGATCTGGATGTGCTCGCTTCGCCCAGATGGTCCTCAATCTAACTTTGTCCGTTTTGACATTTCAGTCCCTATTTCAACCGATCTTCGTCCAAACTTTAAACTTGAATTTCTCATTCATCCGGAATCGGATTTGAATGATTCTTGGCTCTAAATTGAAGAGCTCGACGAGACGAACGCAATGGCGCATTCCGTTTCTGAGTTTGACGAGTCGGGTCGAGCCAAAATCGGCTCCGATTCCAACAAAGGTATGCCACCTTAACAGGTTCCTTGTTTATGTTGGCCAGCGAGCTTGCTTTTGATTTGGAGGACAGTGTGAGGGAGGGACTGGTTTTTGTAACAAAAGACAATATGAAGTCGATGGTCACATTGTTGATTGCAACTACTAAATGACAATATGAATCGGTTTTACGAATGTCTTGAAGTCCTCCAATTTCATAATGGTTTTATTTTCTAATGTACATTTGCTTCCTCGGTATGTGAAGGGAGCTGGGCTGGATATCTACCTTTTTTTGGAACAAGTATGAAATTCATTTACAAATTGGAAATTCAAACTCATTGGAGATCAAATTTAAAATTGGAAATCAATTTTTTTTTTCGGACGAAGCAACCATTGTCGACAGTATACGTGCTGTCGGATATAGTACGCACCACTATTTTCAACGACACTTTTATATATGCTGTCGGTAATAGTATTGTTGCTGCAAACCCAACAAAGCCATCATGAGAGATGGTTTCTTCCTCGGAGAGCCATTATCGCAACAGGATAAAACTCAGGTGCTTAACATCAAAGCGTACTAAGGCGCTGCTCTTAACTCTGTCGTCCTGGGTGAGTAACATATTTACTGATCATACTCCTATAACTCTTGGTTGATGAGTTTCACACTTGAGTGTCAAACTCATCCTATGCCTCGAAGTCCAAAAGGCTTTTGCTGACTCGTTGAGAATAACAATTTAGACGCGTAGACTTCTTCATAGGTCTACCCATATTGTCCCGAGGTAAAAGATGGAACTCTGCGGAGGCAGACCCACCATCGATGAATAAGGGATCAACAGGTGTCTTAATCTGGGTAGGCTTATACTAAAAATTCTTTTAGGGATTATTACGTATTTTATCAAGTATGCGTTGTGGCGGTAAGAATTCGCGGGGTCAAGAAGTCAGCGGAGACCGGGTCGTTGACCGGAAGTCGAACCTCCACCAGTTAATAATTTTGCGGGCATCGACAACGTGTTTGGGCTTAACCTGTGACAAAAGAGACAACAACGCACGTGACCGTGAGATCTTAGGGGACACCGGGATGGTGCTGGCCTAAGTGGGCTCCGACGGTCAAGTCAGTAAACTTGGCAAAGAGTAAATAAGAACTGTAAACCAGAGTTTGAGCTATGGAGTTAGATCTGATGCTTCAACGAGACGGTCGTTGGGAGAAAAAGGTGGTACAGTCGAGTGTATGCCTGCCTAGTTCTCTGGTCGTCGAGTGAAATAAAGCCCTTGCACCCCTTAGTCGTGTGGAGAGAGAAATGAACGGTCGTCTGGTCGTCCTTCTTTGGTTGTCAGGTCGTTAGGACAGAGAAAGATCACCGTCTTCCTTGAGCAGGTGATCGTTTAAGAGAGAGAATGATCGCTCGTCTTCCTTCAACAGGTGATCGTTTAGGAGAGAGAAGGATCGCTCGTCTTCTTTCAGGAGGTGAGGAGATGATGGTAGTAGCAATCGTTGGTTGCCTACCAAAGGTTTGGATGATTGATATGAGAGAGAAAATAGGTGGTTTGCTGATTGCAAGTGAATTTGGATGTCGGGTGTTGTTATCCGTAGTTGGATACTCTAGTCGATTACCAGCTAACCCTTATATAGAGTTTTCTGGTCAACTGTCCGTTTTGGTCAACCGTCACCTGGTGGTGAGCTGTTGCCTTGAGTATGGTAACGCACGGAGTTATTTCCATGAATGGGGATATCGTAACTCCCATCCAACATATATATTGGGGATATTGTCATTTTGAATGACGGTAACGCCTCCCCAACGGATATACGAAGAGAGGTCAGATGAGGCGGAGAGGACAGACCTCTTCTATCCAAAGCTGGATGTACTTCCGTATTTTGACTTGCTGAGGGAGTGAGGACGAACTCTTTATTCAGAGCTGGATGCACTTCCGTACTTTGGCCTGTTAGTGAGGACGGACTCTTTATTCGGAGCTGGATGCACTTCCGTACTTTGGCCCGCTAGTGAGGACATACCTCTTTATACTGAGCTGGACGTACTTCCGTACTTTAACCTACTGGTGAGGACGAACCACTTTATCCAGAGCTGGACGTACTTCCGTATTTTGACGTTGCTTCGGGATGCCTGAAGATAAATGGGTTGGGCCCATTGGTCATTTAATTCATGGGCTTGGTCACCGCGTAGGCCCATCAATCGTGGATTTCTAGGGGGCGTTCCTGGTGACGTATTTTGGCCCATACATGCGTTACTGTGAGCTCTAACATAACCATTCATGACCTAAAACATAAATAAGTAAGTAGATGCGCGCAAGGAAATAAATCAAGTAATTTAGATCCTAGTATGGCCCCTAAAAGATCCAATCTTCTTAGGTTACTTCTTGTTTCGCCTTTGGTTGTGTGGATTACCATCCTTGAACCGCCACTGAATACTCCCACTTGAACCATGATCTCATCATAAGGTTCTTCAATGGTTTCTTAAGACCCTATACTTTCAGTATAACATGGGCACACACACTTGTGCTTAGAAACAAAAATATAAAGTTTTCTGCGGCGATACTATTTTGCGCATTCACATCATACATACACAATAATATGCTTTCATAATTATGACAAAGTATGTATGAGATCCGTGCTCTAAGGTTGAATCTGTGTTTGCTATAGTCTGGATAGCTATTCTGGAGGTTCTATAGACATCTCTATGTTAAACCGGCTCTTAAGTCTATTTTCGTAAAATTTGGACTAATGGCACGTTTTGTTTCTTCCTTTACGATTTCTAAAATCGATTTTTGGAAAAACTCCGTTTGGGCACTCGGATGGCCCGGGCCAATGTCGAAAAAATCATGCATGGAACCAGGAGAAAAGGTTGGCCCAAAAGCGCCCGAGTCAAACTCGAAAAGACCTAAGTTAAACCTTGGTCAAAGCCTTTTGACTACTCTCGGGTCAACCCAAGACTTGTCTTGGCTTAGCCTAATCATAGGCCGGACCTAGGGACATCACGTTCCAAACATGCTCAATCCCTTGGTCAGACGCGCCCTAGCCTAGCCTAGCCGGGTCAGATGAGTCCTAGACGCGTCTGACCTAGGAACGACCTTTGGCCATCTCGAACGAGATGCCTACGAACGTGCTGGACGCGTCTAGACGCGTCCAACCTATCGGGTTAGACATATGCCCTCTCGGACTCTAAGTCCGAGAGGCATTGGGATGTGCCAGACACGTCTAGGCTCGGGACCTTCACCTATGCCATCACGGACGTTAAGTTTGAGATGCCTAAGTGCATCACAAACGCGTCCTAGACGCGTCTCGTGCATTAGATGACATAGGCCATCTCGGACTCCAAGTCCGAGATAAAGGAGATACCCTTCAACCAAAGATGCAATACGAGCAATTTGTCAAATAAGACAATTGATGAAGGAGATCATCAAGTTCAGACGATTTAGGGGTCGTACGGTTTAGTTAGAAACCAACTACGGTCGTCGAATTACGAAGTAATTCGCGTAAAACTTCGACCAGATCCTACATCGGGTTACACAAAAGAATGTCTATTCGATCAGATGATATCACTACTAGGATGAGACATATAATCATGGGACAGTCCCATAAACATGTCTCATAGGCCTAAAAGAAGTTTAGGCACAGATAGCGCGAAAGGCCCGAAAGTAGGGGTTTTGGGCCGGGGCATAAAAGTGAAGATTTAAGGCCCGGCTTGGGGCCGACCTTGGCTGGATGGTTTCCCTAATGGGGGCCGGTCAGATCTGCCCAGTTGGGCTTGGTTTTGATGACCACAACTAAGAGAATGAGAAAATAGAAACTAGTTTCTATTTTCGACTATTTCCTTAATCTTATTCAAAAGGGAATTGTAGGAAACCTAATTAGGGTTGGACTGTAACTTAGGACTCTATATAATGTCTCTTAGGGACTTGAATAAGGTGTGTAATTTCTCAAGAAGCTTTCAACCTCTACAACATCAAGTAGAGAGAGAAAGAGAGAAAATTCCCAAGCTATCTAACTAGTAAAAAAGAAGAGGTTGTGCCAAATCGGGGTTAATGTGAACAATACGAGTAATCCAAGACAAGCAATAGGAATAGTAAAGAACAATCAAGAACAGAACACAGAGATTTACGTGGTTCGGTTGGTGAGACTTACTCCACGGCGACAATGACGCGATGATTTTCACTATGTAAGCAAACAAGTTTACACAAGAGATTCGTGAGATTGTGTCTTACTGATATCTTCTTAGGGTTTAGTTTATATAGCCACTAAACCCTAATCCCACCGGCTCACCGACTCTCTCTTTACAACTGACATTATACACGAATAAACACTAATCACCGACATAAGCCTAGCTTCGCATTCCAACTCTGTCTCGGAGTCCAGCTTTGCCTCAGAGCACTGCTTCGCATGCCAGCTCTTTCTCAGTAATCAGCTCCGCTGATGGGTCCAAGCTTCGGTAGGTTCAACCGGGTTCGATACCAATCCATATTCGAGTCACTTCTCACAATTCTCTACCTTGACTTGAATATACTCCTCTTGACTTAGATCTGCCACCATCATAGCTCAGCGCCTCTGAGCCATCGTCGCTCCAGCCCTGGTAAGGCTAACATCTGGAAATCCCAATCGTGTCTAAGCAATGCTTAAACTTGAAAGTTGTAACTGCCTTGGTCAGCATATCCGTTGGATTCTCTGCCGTAGAAACCTTCTTCATCGTGATCTTCCCTTGTTCAATCACGTCCTTGATACAGTGATACCTGACGTCATTGTGTTTAGTTCTCTCGTGATACATTTGATTTTTGGTCTAATGAATAGCACTCTGGTTGTCGCGGTGGACCTCTGTCACCTCTTGCTTCAAGCCCAAATCCCGAACTAAACCACTCAGCCATATTGCCTCCTTCACCGCCTCTGTTGCTGCCATGTACTCTGCTTCGATTGTAGACAGCGCTACCACCGACTGCAACACTGCTCTCCAACTAATGCCTCTCCCGCAAAGTGTGAACGTATAGCCCGTCAGCGAGCTCTCCCTATCAAGATCCCCCAAAAAAGCCGAATCTACAAATCCAACTACCGAACCAGAAGTGTCAGCCCTTCTGTCGTAAACCAAACCAAGCTCCGCAGTTCCTCCCAGATACCGTAGTATCCATTTCACAGCCTGCCAATGACCTTTCCCAGGTCTACCCATGTATCTGCTTACTACACTAACAACATGTGAAATATTAGGCCTTGTGCACACCATAGCATACATAATGCTACCTACTGCATTTGCATAAGGCACTCGAGACATGTATTCCGTCTCGTCATCAGTTGTTGGTGACAGTTCCCCCGAAAGCTTGAAGTGTGCTACCAATGGAGTACTGACAGGTTTTGCGTCAGTCATACCAAAACGTTCAAACACCTTCTCGATGTACGTTTTCTGAGACAAGGAGTCCGAGACAGGAGCGTCTCGGACATCCCTGACGCGTCTTGGACGCGCTCGAGGGTACCTATTAAGTCTCGGTCTAGGACCGAGACACTGGACAGTGGTCCGGAATCATTCAAAATGCGTCTGGAGCAACCGGACGCATCTAGGATGCGACTGGAAGCTTCCAGACGAGACTGGGATGCGACCGGAGCATCCAGAAGCGTCTAGGACGCATCTGGACGCGTCCAGAAGGCATCCCAAGCAGGATGGCCGTGCCGTCTGCGCACAGAAGCGTCTGGGACGCGACTGTGGAGCACGAGTGCATCTCGGACCGAACATCCGAGATGGCCTGTGTGCTGTCCCAGCCCGAGACACGTATGGGACGCGTCTACATGTTCCAACACCTCTCGGACTGAGCATCCGAGAGGAGTAATAGATGACCCGATGGTCTGGACGCGTCTAGGGCGCGTCCAGGACGCATCCTAGACATCTCACCCGAGATGCCTATGGTCTGTCCTAGGACAGAAGCGTCTAGCTAGGCTAGGACGCGTCTGCCCGAGAGATTGAGCACGACAGGATGGTGCTATCTCAAGGGCTTTTAGGCCTTGACCTAAAAAGGAGTTTTTCAGACTTTTTCTCTCGGTTCCAAGCACAGTTTTTTCCGACATTGACCCGGGTTAGAGAAGAGCCCGAACGGAGTTTTTCCTTATATTGATTTAGGAAACAATTAAGGAAGAAACATAATGTGCTTCTAGTTTGAGTATTGTGAATACAAAACTTTAGAGGCCATTAGACATAGAGATGTCACATATTCCCACGAATAGCTATACGAGACATAGCAAAACCTAGAAACGAATCTAGGATACATACTTTGTTTATTATGATTGTCATATTATTGTATGTACAGATGTATGTGATTGCATAGAATAGTATACCATTAGATAAGATTATCGTTTCTTGTGCTAAGCACAAGAAGTTGTGCCCGAATAATACATAGAGTATAGGGTCTTAGAATCTGTTGACGAACCGAACGATGAGATCATGGTTCAAGTGGGAGTAGTCAATAGAGGTTCTTGGATATGAATCCAAACGAACCATAGGCGAACAAGAAATAACCTTAAAAGATGAGATCTTTTAAGGGGTAATACTAAGATTTGACAAATCATTACGCAAACCTACATAAACTTTTACGTAATAAATCATGAATGGTTATGCAAGAGTTCACAGTAACGCAACTTGATAAATTACGTAATAAGTCCCAAAAAGAATTTTGAGTAAAGCCTACCCAGATTAAGACACCTGTTGAGCCCTTGTTCATCGATGGTGGGTCATGCCAAAGCAGGGTGCCATCTTTTACCTCGGGACAATACGGGTAGATCTATGAAGAGGTCTAAATGGTTATTCTCAACGAGTTAGCAAACGGGTTTTAGATTTCGGGGCTACAGGACGATTTAATGTTTAAATCGTTACCCAAGAGTCATAGGAGTATGACCAGTAAGGTGTTACTCACCCAGGACGACGAATTAAGGGCAGTGCCAAAGTACGCTTAATTTCGAATGAATGGGATCTTGGAATTATAAGGGGACAACAAATATAGAATAATATAGGCAAATTAAGAAAAAATGCCAGGATAACAAGTTTAATCACTTTCGCATTTCTTACATGTAGTTTAATTATGACAAAGAACATCTTCAACCACTATACCATACTTGAGAAATTGAACGATACCAACTTCGTTCAATGGGAGAGGAACCTGAGAAGGGTTCTAGGAGAAACCGCTGAAGTATTGGACACTCCAATCCCCGTGCTTTCAGAAACCTCTTATGATGAAGAGCGTAAGCAAGTAGACGATATTCGATGAAAGTCAGCGTCAGTAACCGGTTTAATGCTAATGTCCATGGAAAGAAAATATATAGATATGTTCATTGACATGGAAGCATACACCATCATTCGACGACTCAGAGACGTGTTTGGGGAACACAATGTCGAATGGAGAGATTTAAAATCACAATGGTGACACTTGGAATGCGACTTGAGAAAGGGAAATCCGTTCGTTACCATGTTTTAGAGATGATTGATCGCTTCAAAGACATGGAATGGATGGGATCTCCCATGCTAGTCGAGATGGCGGTTGACATCATCCTGAATTCATTAGATGAAAGGTTTCAGGATGTAGTAACAAACTTTGAAGATAAGTTTGGCCGAGTCTTCTTTGAAAGTCTGCTCGCAATTCTGGAAGTTGCTGAAAGTAGGTTCAGCACACCTGGAACTCTAGAAGAAATTCTGAGTGTTCAGGAGACTGTAAATACGGGAACGGAAGACGTTAAAAGAAGGAAGCAATCTGGCAAAAGAATGGGCAAGAAAGTACCGAAACCCAGAACTATCCTTCCTAACAAAAGATTTCTAGTATGCGGTAGTACATCTCATATTCGGTTAAGAGATTGCCCGCGGTTTTGGGAAGAATTAAACGACGGAACTGGGAGTTCCGGTCAAGGTAAAAATTATTAAAAGTTATTCAATTAAATACTAATTCCTCAAGGTATGTGATACCTAAAAGACTCTTATCATTATGAATGACAGAAGCAAGGGGGAACTGAGTATTTATTGAAGAGGAGATGAACCTGTCAAAAGCTTAGAAGGCAAGAGTTGCTGGAAAAGCTCAAGAAGGATCATAGACTCAATATGCAACACTTTAAGGCAGTTTTAGTATTCTTTTTCTTTTCAGAACATTGACTCTGTAATTAGATTATGGGAGTGAATAAAATATTAGATATTTTATGATGTTCTTAAAAGAGCCTATTTATACTTTTAAGGAATTATACCGAATGATCCGACTTAGTCATTCTAATCTTGTCAAATAAGCTTGAAAGAACATGAATGAAACTAAAGTTGTTTGGTCACGTATCTCTCAACAATAGTCAATCATGGTTTGGACAAAGAAATTTGACAAGACTTCTCGTGAGAGAACAAAGTTCAATTAATCGAAGAAACTCATGTTAGACATAAAAGTCAACGATTAATGTGATTAGAATGGACTTAAGACTAGATTTTGGAAAAGTTTTGGAAACAAATCCTAAATGAAGAAATGGGTCAAAGTGACTAAAGAATATGATAAGATCATAAGTTCAATAGTCATCGATCTTCCAAAAACACAAAAGTCTAATACGAATCTGCCAACCCACTAAAACCTAGAAAAGCTATAGTGAATAATTGAGTCCATATGGATATGGATATTCTTTTTAGAAGGAGCTCGAAAAACTAGTCAATTATTCTAATATCTAAAGCGTGGTAGACATAAGTTCTTCGAAAGGAAGAACGGGGGTTTTCTCACAAGTCATCGAAACACAATGAGATTGTTACTCTCGATGGTGCCTTCTTTAAAAGGAGGGTCCTTCAAAGAAGACAAGTGGGGGGAAAAATCGAATAGAATTCGATAAGAGCAACAAAAGGGAGTAAGGAGTTACTTGCCTTAAAACGAAAGGGAGTAAGGAGTTACTCGCCTTACAAGGGATGTCGCCTTGAAAATAAGGGACCAATCGCCTAGAAACTTCTTAAGGAGTTAAGAAGGTTGCTCAAAACCTCAATGAGTCTTGAGAAGATTCAAACGGACTATAGCGGAAACCACTCTGAAATTGGACTAGAAATCCAAAGAGATAAGAGTAAGAATGGTTAAGTCTTGTTCGACTAGAAGGTAAGTGGGAGTGAAACAAGCTAGTTTCATGTCCTGTATGTAGGAGACATAGTCGAGAGGACAGAAGACGAGGGTAAATTAACTATGGCATCAAAGTCTATGGCGATAGACCAAAGGATGATAAATACTCGTTTAAAAGGAGTTTAGAACATATCTGAATAAGAAGATCTTTTGGAGAGAGATTCCACCCATCTCCCGTGATGAACATGGGAGAGACACTTATGTTTGAAAACATAAGAACGATCATGAGATGATTGTTGTTTACCCGAACATCTGAGAAATACTTGGAGTACAAAAAGATGTCGTCGCCCATACAAGTCAAAAGATTGAAGAAAGTCATAAAAGTAATCTTCCGAAAATAAAGATAGGAATCTTTTAGGAAGGGCAAACAGATGGAAAAGAGTTTTTCATGTTGGGAGTCGTTACTAACTCTACTAGATAAGAAAATAAAATTAGAACTATGGAAGTACTAATTTCAGTGGGAGAAACTGATATTATCATAATAGCTTACGAAGGAGTTCGAAAGCGAGATAATAACAAAGCGAAGGGAAGATGAAACTAAACTGTCACCTTAGAACGATCATGGAGATGCTCGAATCTAAGGAATTAGGATCAAGGAAGAAGTATCCTAAGAAGACTTGTAAAATTGAGAACGTGAAGGAGTTCACGCGGGTGCTCAAATTTTAGACTTTTGTTATCCGAAATAAACTGGGTTTATCTCGTCATCTAAATAATGGTTTAGAATTTAGACGACAGTCCAAAAGGATGGAGTGTTCCAAGTAGGCTTATTAGATACTTGATCTAATGAAAGAAACCCTACTAAGTGAACATGGAAGCACACCATCTTACTATCCCTGGTCCAGGTCATTAATTGGACAGTAATGACTTAAGAAGACTAGCATGAGTGATTGACAAGATAGCGCTGTTTCTTGGGCTATGGGAATAGGAGTATTCAAAGGTCAACTTCATGGGTGTATAGTTGATGCACTGGAAACACGCCAAATGAGAGTACTTCAAGAGTTGAAGTTGTAAGTTGTCATAACTCTCATTTAAGCAAATTGGAGAGATTCCTCAAAACATGAGTACTCACTCAGTTTATGGAAGGAATGTCGAACTTTAGTACCATTTAACACCATCAGTAAAAAGTGGTTATAAAGGCGGAATACTAGGGGAGACATGATAGACATGAAATTGAGTGGGAGTACAAGGATGGAATATGTTTTCCTGAGTAAAATCAGGATAAAGTATCTCCGGGCCACTTGATGAGAAACAACTGAAAAATGCATGGCCGTGCTCAAACGGATTAAGAGTTAATCGTTTGGATTGAAAGTTGTTCTCGGGATCAAGAGAGTATGATGTATATGACATATCAGATGAGATACGAAAAAACATGGGAATCAAGCATTGCACTTGTTCTAAGTACAAGTGGGAGACTGAAGGGTATATTGCCTCGGTCTGAAGGAACGGTATCCTTCCGAAGGAGTGTCCTTTGACCAAGGTTGCAATGCGTACAATTTGGCGAATAGGATCTTAATGACCTTACTCGGAAGATCATTAGTCCGGTCCAATTAGGGGTCGTAATGATTAGCTAGAAGCCAACTACGATCGTCGGATGACTTCGGTAATCCGCGGCTAACATAGACCGGATCCTACAAGGGTTACACATCAGAGTAATGACTTGAACGGAGAGAATTGATTAGAAGGAGAATGGCAAATAAGTGGATTGGATCCATTATTGGTAAGTCCATATTAATTCGGAGAAGTCCGAAGAGATACAAACATGTCCGGGCCCGAAAGGGAAGCCCGGAAAGGCTTTAGGTGGGCCGGCTATGTGATGGCCGACCTAGGCAAGGGGCCGGCCATAACATGGCCGGTTAGGTCCTAAGTGGGCCGGCCAAGGAAGCCCATAAAGGGCTATGTTGGCCGGCCACTCAAAGTAACCCTAAAAGGGTGATTTTGGAAGTTGCCTTATAATTAGGTTTTAGGAATCCTAGTTTGAGTCTAATACCTCTTCTAGGGATTTCTATATATACCTAATTATACAACCTAAAGAGGGAGATATAAAGTAGAGGCAACTCTCACAGAGAAACTGTCATCTGAAAGAGTTTCAGAATATACATCTCAGAGAGAGAGAGAGAAAAGGAGTTTTCTCAAGTATCTAGTCAAGAAGGAGTTCTTCATCTCAACCTTCAAGAAGGTCCTAGCTGACTGAAAGGAGGGAGTTCAAGTCATTACTCGGTGTCTCAAGGAGAGGAGCTACACTTGGAGCTCTTATCTTCCGAATACTGGTCGGGATTTAGTTCGTGGGAAAGCGATTAAGAGGTAATCTTCTTTCCAATCTAGTTCATTGGTATGTTCATGTATAGATCCTGGAAACTAGTGTTAAACATAGAGATGTTCGAGATTCCGCTACCAACACTAGACAATTAGGTGTATGAGATACCCTATGAAAACCCTTCATAATGGGCCCGACCCATTTATCTTCGGACACCCCGAAGCAACGCCAAAGTAAAGAAGCACTTCCAGCCCTGAAGGAAGAGGTCCGCCCTCGCCTGCTCATCAGGCTGAAAGACGTAACCACTTCCAGCCCTTGAAGAAGAGGTCCGTCCTCACCAGCAGACCTCCCTTCGCATATCCATTGGGAGACGTTACGATTATTGTAGATCCCGAATATACCCGTTAATGGGTTACAAAGTCCGTATTAATGGTGACAGCCCATGCGTTACCACTATTAAAACGACAACTCATCACCGAGTAGGAGTCGATCCAAGACTCTATAAAAGGACCAAGAAGAAGATGATACGGATCATCTGATTCCGGGCAAACACATCGAGTACAGACTCACTATTATCATCCAATTCCCCGCCAATTTCACTCTTACACAGAGCGAGCATCTGAGCAACCATCGAGCCTCCTTCCTCTCACCTAAATACAATTACAATCTGACATCCGGGTGCAAGACCCTTCCAAGTACAAGACCCTTGTCGGGTGCAGGACCCTTCCAAGTGCAGGACCCCTGTCAAGTGTGGAGCCCTTCCAAATACAAGGCTTTCTCAAGGGTCGACCTACGTTTCTCTCTCCTGGACGACTTGACAACCTAGTAAGGGCGACCTACCCATCTCTCTCCTAGGCGACCGAACAACCAAGGTCGACTCGACAACCAAGGAAGGCAGGCTGCTTTATCTCACCTGGAGGTCAGGCTTTCATTATCTCACCCCACGTGAATACTTACAAGGTCAGGTCCTTAAAGCTTCTCACTTATTTACGATACACCCCTGGACAAGGCAAACCACACCAGGGCTGCTTCATTTAAAGACAGACCTCATAGGCTGTCATATTCTCTCTCCAATCAAGTCAGTCATCCGTAGAGAGCGAGCTCCGGCCACTATATGAGCTGTGCCTAAGCTCCGACCATTATCCAACCAACGGTAACATTCCAAAGCTAATATCCACATACACTTTACTTCTCTTGTAAGCTTACTGACTTGACCGTCGGAGCCCCCTTAAGCCGACACCATCCCGGTGTCCCCTAAGACCTCACGGTCACGTGTGTTGTCGTCTCTTTTGTCACAGGTTAAGCCCAAAGACGTTGTCGGTGCCCGCAAAATCATTAACAGGTGGAGGTTCGACACTCGATCAACGACCCAGTCCAGCTGACTTCTTGACCCGCGATTTCCTACCCTCACAATTAGTAATTCACCCAAGTTGGGACAGCAGGCTGCTAGCCGAAACCTGAACGCAGTAAGGTGCTGGCCGTATCGCTTACATGAGTTAGGATTAGTAATTCAACCAAGTTGGGGCAGCAAGCTGCTAGCCGACACCTGAACACAGTAAGGTGCTGGCTGTATCACTTACGCGAGTTAGGACTAGTAACCCATCCAAGATGGGACAACAAGCGGCTAGCCGACACCTGAACACAGTAAGGTGCTGGCCATATCACTTACATGGGTTAGGATTGGTAATCCATCCAAGATGAGATCCAAGATGAGACAGTAACCTGCTAGCTGATGTCTAAACGCAATAAGGTGTCAGTCTTCTTCCTTACATAAGATTGTATCAAAACCACCCAACTAAAAAGAAAACAACAAGTACATAACCATAATACCGTCTCTTTAAAAGAAGAGTCACAAAAGAAATCCAATAGGTTCACTTGAACCGTTAGAGTATATACCGACAAGTCTAAGTCAAATCAACAAACAACATATATCCGACGCGTGTCGACCAAACAAAAGGGATGAACGCCTGACGACACACGACGACGACTACAGATAGTTCGCCAATAAAATCGACACACATAATATTTCTAGAAAGTCAAGTAAAAGAAGCACTAACGAGGAGAACCACCATCAACTGCATCGTCGCCCCTCATCAGCTCGTCCACATCTATTGTCATCTCTCCAGCCCGTCGCTCTGAATGGAGCTCCTCGTGACGAACCCGCCAGGCCTCTATGTTATCATCCATATCCCATCCGTCGGGCCCGTTCTCCCGGTACTCGACGAACAAGTCTGCACGGGTCCGTAACGCCGCGTCACTCGCGATCTGATCCCTCTCACGAGGAAAATCATCAACTAGTTGTTGGTTGTACGCCGCTTCTCGCTCCATCACGGTGTACCGCCCCCGAAGATCCTCCAGCTCTCTCTCCCGGACACGCAGCATGTCGCCCTACTCTTGAAAGGAAGCCATCTGGCTGTTATAACGAGTCTGCAACTGGAAGAATGACCCTGTCAACTCCGCAACTCGATCCACACTCTCGCTTAACTGACGACGGGAGGAAATTGATGCCATGAAAGCCTACGAAGACCAAAAAACAAAGATGAGCATGTAAATATAACAAGAAATAGCTGCAACATGAATGAGCGGCGAATACCTGGTAATGGTGCAAAACTCCATAGTCCGCGCCTCCATAAGGACCATAAAAGAGGAACTTCTGGTGATCCTTAGAAGAAAGCAGCTGGTCCCCTCCAGTAGACAAAAAAGTGGAACCATCAAAGGGAGAAGTAGAAGGATGATGCCTCCACATGGGGACCCCACCAGAAGACCCAGATAGTGGTATCGCCGAGTGGACCTGCTCCGAGACTGGGGCGTCCTCGGTGGTAGGAGCAGACGAAGAAGAAAGTGGCAGAGAACTCGACGCAAAAGACTCTGTACTCGCTGAAGGGGGTGAGAATAAGATCGACGCACCAAACGCCGCTTGGTGATGATGAAACGCACTCCGTATCTCGACGGCCGCAGCAGGAGGAGGAACTTGGCTAGTCAAAGTTCTACCAGGGACAAAATCCCACAGAGGAGTACTTGAAATAAGAGAATGGGTTAGAAGGAAAGCGCTACTTATCTCCGGGTCACGACGTTTGAGCACCTTGAAAATCCTCTCTTTCCAGCCACGAAGCTTCGCAACGTTCTGATTGTTGAACGTACAATCTGTCAGGGAGACGATACAAAATTAGGCAACAACATACGACAACACATGGCGTACTCAAAATAAACGGTAACATACTTACAGGCGTCTTGCCAACGGGAAGGAATCTGACCTACCTCCAGGTCACCGAACACCAGGTCGCCACATGAAAGAAAATAATTGGTTTTCCACTTTCGGTCGATATCCGGCAAACCAATGATTAGGAGAACACCAGATTTTCGTGGCTTGCTGCCATACCGACCCTTGTCCCTAGAGTGACTCGCCAAGTGATAGAAGCGGAGGACATCACCCGCTGAAAGTTCTACGCTTTGCAGGTAGGCCAACACTTCCAAGCACAACAAAAGCCTCCACGCGCCAGGCATGAGCTTCGAAGGAGCTATCTCGTAATGATCTAAAACTCCGTGAACCAAGCGGGGGATGGGGAACCTAAACCCCATGGAAAAAGGAGTCGTGTACAGTGCGGTCCAGCCGCCACGATCCTCATCAATTAGCTCGTCGGGTTGAGGAAGCCTGAGCTCTATAGAGTCGGGAATGTTATACATGAATCTTACATTCTGAAGTTCATACTCCGTAATAGTGGAGGCCGGGTTTTTAGATAAGCGCTTCAAACCAACTTCCGCCTAAATTCAGAAGGTTCTGGCGCATGAGTCGGACTAGAGGAACTACCGTGCTGACGGTGAGTCATCTCATAAGGCAAAGTCTGTATGGAAAATGGATTGTGCATTTAATCAAACAGGCCCAACGGTAATTCACTCAAGGTAT
>BEHA01000777.1:478387-489382 GCA_002897215.1 Eschscholzia californica subsp. californica
TAGCAAATGGGCAGAATAGTAGTAGTCATCCTAGAGACAATGTGCATAATGATGGTCGTAGGAATTATTATCAACCTCAAGAAGGTTATGAACCATATTATAGATATCCTGACAGATCATCTTACATGCAATATAGTAGAGAGTCTAATGACGCGTCTGATGAGACCAGTAGCTGTCTCGGACTGGGAGTCCGAGAAGCATAGGCTTGGGCAGAGCGTCTAGGACACGTCTGCGGGGCTGGGAAGCGTCTGGCCTAGGGCCAGGACGCGTCCACCCGAGGGACTTGGCACGGTCTGGAACGTGCCAATCCGGGTCCGACCTTGGTTCGGACCTTGACCATGACTTGACTGGGTCTAGTCAAAGGGTTCCTTGACCAAGTTTGACTTAAGTCTTTGGAGTTAGACTCGGGTCTTTTGGGCCTTGACTTAAGTGGGAGGTTTCTATTTTCTTTTTCCAACTTTGACCATATTTTTTCTGAAAGCGACCCGGGCCAACCAAAGCCTGAATCGGAGTTTTTTCCAAAACGATTTCAAAATCTTTTAGGATAAAACCGAAACGAGCCATTAGTTGGACTTAAGGCACGTTAGGCATAGAGATGTCGGTAGTATCTCCCGAAAAGCTATCTAGAACATAGCTAGCAAACCTAGATT
Organism: Eschscholzia californica subsp. californica; assembly: GCA_002897215.1. Classification (NCBI taxonomy): domain Eukaryota; kingdom Viridiplantae; phylum Streptophyta; class Magnoliopsida; order Ranunculales; family Papaveraceae; genus Eschscholzia; species Eschscholzia californica. Next base: position 479,038 of record BEHA01000777.1, read on the forward strand.
CGACCTAAGGAAGCGAATCTCATACATACTTGGGTGTTTTATGAATGTCATATTATTATGTATGTATGGATGTGAATGCGGGTTCTAGTATGGCCATAGAATTGTTCTATCTTGTTTTTAAGCACGGATGGGTGCCCGATGTAATTAATTTAATTTCAAGTTTTATACGATCTGCGAATCGTTGAGTCTTGTAATTAGAGTTAAGGGTACAATTGAGTCCATTGAAGAGCCAAAGGATGAGATCGTGGTTCGAGTGGGAGAATTCAATGGAAGTTCGAGGATGGAGATCCAGGCGAACGGAGGCTAAACAAGCAAAGAACCTAAGAAGATTAGATCTTTTAGGTTGGGGGCCATACTAGGATCATATCTGCTTGATTTATTTTCTCGCGCGCATTTACTTATTTACGTTTTGTGTGATGTATGATTATGTTAGAGTTCACAGTAATGCATGCAAACAAAAACGTAAGAGTCCCCAAAAAGAATTTTGAGTAATGCCTACCCAGATTAAGACACCTGTTGCGCCCTTGTTCATCGATGGTGGGTCATGCCAAAGCAGAATGCCATCTTTTACCTCGGGACAATACGGGTAGACCTATGAAGAGGTCTCTACATGTCTAAATGGTTATTCTCAACGAGTCAGCAAAAGAGTTTTAGATTTCGAGGCAAAAGGATGAATTGAACACATAAGTGTTATTCATCAACCAAGAGTCATATGAGATATGATCAGTAAGGAGTTACTCACCCAGGAGGGTGAAGTTAAGGGCAGTGCCAAAGTACGCTTAGCTTCACAAGAATGGGATCTTGGAATCGTATTATTCATAGGGGGACGGTTTTCACTGAATAATATGGCAAAAAGTGTTTTTGCGTATACATTGAATGTAGTACTTAGCAAAATCCTTATTTTGTTTCTGTAGAGTAGAGATGGCAAATAGTATTAGTTCACGTTTAGATAGAGATCTATACGACTTTCTAGATTCGGAGGAAGATCAGAGAAGAGTTCTCGATGCTTCAAAGAAAGAAAGCGTAATAGAGCTACCAGAAAGGGAATTGGAAGTCGGTGCCTATGTTATAGAGGTCAATTTGGCAGATATGGCTGACTCTCCCTCATGGGTATATGATACCGGATGTGGAGCACATATAATTTCAGAATTAGATGAGCTCAAGGAGGTCAGGTATCTGACAAAGAGCGAGATGGTTCTACGAGTCGCAAATAAGGCAAGAGTTGCTGCTGTGGCTGTAGGAACTTTTGAGCTCAGTTTAGAGACTGGGTTGATATTAGTGCTACGTAATTGCTATTATGTACCCACTATATCGAGGAACATCATCTCTGCGTTGGTGTTAGACAAAGAGGGATATCACGCTATAATAAAGGACAAGAGTTGTTCTTTATACAAAGGTGAGATGTTCTATACCAGTGCTAAGCTGCGTAATGGTCTTTATGTTGTGAACATAGAAGATGAAATCCTGAACATAGACACGAAACGGCTTCGTACTCATGATTCTAACCAAAGTTATCTCTGGCATTGTCATTTGGGTCACATTAACATGAAACGCATGCAGAAGCTTCATTCAGATGGACTTCTGGGATCGTGTGATTTGGAATCGTACGATACATGTGAGCCATGCTTAGTGGGCAAGATGACAAGATCGTCCTTCAAGGGGAAAGGAGATAGGGTGAGTGAACCATTAGGACTGATACATACAGATGTATGCGGACCTATGAGTACACTTGCGAGAGGTAACTATGGCTACTTCATAACATTCACAGATGACTTCACTAGATATGGTTACGTATATCTAATGAGGCATAAGTCGGAATCGTTTGAAGTGTTCAAACAATTCCAGAATGAAGTAGAGAATCAGCTTGGCAAGAAAATAAAAGCCATTCGATCGGATCGAGGTGGTGAGTATTTGAGTCAAGAGTTTGAGGATCATCTTCGGAGTTGCGGAATAGTTTCACAACTCACTCCTCCAGGAACACCTCAGATGAACGGTGTGTCCGAGAGGAGGAACCGAACATTGATGGACATGGTTCGATCGATGATGAACTTAGCCGATCTTCCTAACACTTTCTGGGGGTATGCTCTAGAAACGGCTGCTTTCACACTTAACCGAGCTCCGTCAAAAGCTGTAGAAAAGACGCCATATGAGATATGGACTGGAAAGGTTCCAAAGTCTGGGGTTGCGATGTTTATGTAAAGCGTTTACAAGGAGATAAACTAGCACCAAGATCAGACAAGTGTCTCTTCGTCGGTTATCCGAAAGAGATAAAGGGGTATTACTTCTACAACCCATCAGAGAACAAAGTGTTTGTTGCTCGTGATGGTGTCTTCCTTGAAAAGGATTTCCTTTCCAAGAAGACAAGTGGGAGAAATATAGAGATCGAAGAGGTTCGATCTGAGCAACAAACTGACACCGTAGTACCGATGTCAGAAGTCGCGATTCCTAACTATTATGAGCCGATAGAAAAGGAAAGAGAGGATGAGATGGTAGATCTCGGAGATCCTCCCGCGCAGAGCGAATGTGATTCGCAGGAGAACCCTCAAGGAGTTGAGAGTGTCTCACCTGTTGTTCAAGCCCCGCGTAGGTCCGCAAGGCTGATTGAGTTATCTCAACAACAAGAGTTGTTGGTAGAGGATAATGAACCCAACACCTATAAAGAAGCTATGACGAGCCCAGACTCCGAAAAATGGCTGGGAGCCATGAAATCCGAAATGGAATCCATGTCTGAGAATCAAGTTTGGAACTTGGTTGATTTGCCCGATGGAGTAAAACCCATCGGATGCAAATGGATTTTCAAGATGAAAACAGACGAGGATGGAAACGTGAGCGTTTTCAAAGCTAGACTCGTGGCAAAAGGTTACAGACAAGTCCAAATTATAGACTACGAAGAAACCTTTTCCCCTGTCGCGATGCTTAAGTCCATTAGGATTATTCTAGCAATTGCAGCTCATTATGATTATGAGATTTGGCAAATGGATGTCAAAACCGCCTTCCTGAACGGAAAACTGGAAGAAGATGTGTACATGACACAGCCTGAGGGTTTTGAGGATTCCGAGAATGCTGGAAAGGTTTGCAAGCTTCAAAGGTCCATCTACGGGTTGAAGCAAGCAAGTCGGAGCTGGAATCTTCGATTCGACAAGAAAATCAAAGAGTTTGGTTTTCTGAAGAATGAAGAGGGATCTTGTGTATACAAGAAGGTTAGTGGGAGCAACCTAGTTTTCTTGGTCCTGTATGTGGATGACATACTGATCGTTGGAAATGACATTCCTATGCTTGACTCCGTGAAAGAGTGGCTTAGGAAGTGTTTTTCAATGAAAGACCTAGGAGATGCAGAATACATATTGGGCATCAAGATCTATAGAGATAGATCGAGTAGGATGATTGGACTTAGTCAAGAGACTTATATAGATAAGGTTCTTGGGAGGTTCAAGATGGAAGACTCTAAGAGAGGATTCCTACCTATGACACATGGTACGACTAGCAAGACTCAGTGTCCCCGAGATCCTGATGAGCTAGCACACATGAAGAAGGTGCCTTATGCTTCGGCAATAGGATCTATCATGTACGCAATGGTCTGCACTCGCCCAGACGTCTCATATGCTCTGAGTATGTGTAGTCGTTACCAATCTAATCCAGGAGAGAAACACTGCACCGCAGCCAAAAATATCCTGAAATACTTGAGAAGGACTAAGGATCACTTCTTGGTTTATGGCGGGAAAGACGAACTAATCGCGGAAGGCCATGTGGATGCGAGCTTCCAAACGGACAGAGATGATTTCCGATCGCAGTCGGGTTATGTCTTTTGTCTAAACGGAGGAGCAATAAGCTGGAAAAGCTCAAAGCAGACTACTGTAGCAGACTCTACCACAGAAGCAGAATACCTTGCCGCTTCGGAAGTAGCTAAGGAAGGAGTTTGGATAAAGAAGTTTATCTCCGAACTTGGTGTAGTTCCTAGCATAGAAAATGGGGTTACTCTGTATTGTGACAACAATGGAGCTATCGCCCAGGCTAAGGAACCAAGGGCACACCAGAAATCCAAACATATCCTAAGGACGTACCACGTGATTAGGGAAATCACTGAGCGAAAGGATGTGGTCATTTGCAAAGTCGATACGGATGACAACGTTGCCGATCCGTTAACTAAACCACTGCCTCAGCCCAAGTATGAGAGTCATAGAAGGGGCATAGGTATAAAGCGCATCGATGAATGGCTTTGAGTTGTAATTGGATTAATGAAAAGGGGTTTTCATGTAATCAATTAGCTACATTCAATAAAAAGAAATAAATAAGTTATTTCTGTCATTAAATAATGGTTTAGTGTTTAATGACGGTCCAAAATAATGAGGAATTCCAGGTAGGTTTATCAGATACGTGATCTGGTAAATGGAACCCTACTAAGTGAACATGGAATAGATTCATTATGGTGTCCCTAGTCCAGGTCATTGCATGGACAACAAAGACTCAAGAAGACTAGCATGGGAATTGACTGATAGCGAAGTTCCATGGGCTATAGAAATATGGTATTTAAGTCAATTACATGGGTGTAGATTAGGGAATCTACACTGGATAACCCAAAGATGAGAGTTTTTCAAGGAGTTGAAAAAGCGTCACAAACTCTCATAGGCAAGATTGGAGAGATTCCGTAAACATGAGTGCTCCACTCATCTTATGTAAGGAATGTCGAACTTTGGTACTGTCAAACGCCGCGCCGTAAAAGGAGGTTATAAAGGCAGCATACTGGGGGAGACAGGATAGACATGAAGTTAAGTGGGAGTACAAGACTGGATGATGTCCTCCTATTAAGTTAGGAATAAGTATCTTCGGGCCACTTGAGGAGAAGCAACTGGAAAATGTGTGGCCACACTCAAATGGATTAAGAGTTAATCATTTGAATTGACAGTTGTTCTCCAGATCAAGAAAGTCTGAACGGTGTGACGTATCAGATGAGATACTAAGCGACATGGGAATCGAGCATTGCACTTGTTCTAAGTACAAGTGGGAGACTGAAGGATTTATCCGTTCTGTCTGAAGGAGATGTCCTTCCGAAGGAGTGACCTTCGACCAAGGTGGCAATGCGATCAATTTGTCAGTTAGGATAACGATGACCACACGTAAAGATCATCCAGTCCGGTCCAATTAGGGGTCGTAATGCTTTGCTAGAAGCCAACTACGATCGTCGGATCAAGGAGTTGATTCGCGGCTAACATAGACCGGATCCTACAACGGGTTACACATAAGAGTGGTAGCTTGATCGGAGAGAATTGACTAGACGGGAACTGGCTAAAGTTGGATGGGATTCAACTGGAAAGGCCGAAAGGGTCCGAATGGAGATTCGGGACAAGATAGAAGGAAGACTCTTTGGGCCGGCCATGAGATGGCCGACCAGAGTAAGTGGGCCGGCCACATAAGGCCCATAGTGGGCTGCCCTGGCCGGGCACACTAAAAGGGATTATCAAAATTCCTCAAAAGGGTATTTTGGTAATTATCTTTTCTGTGACCCAGAAAATAGAAAACCTAATCTGAATGAGATTCTAATTAGGGTTGGTCTATATATTAGGTCAGTTAGGAACAGAAAAGGTGTGGATTTTTCTCTAAGGAAAAATATATAGCTCTCTTTCTCTCTGAATATACAGCTATTGGAGAGAGAGGAATATAGAGAAAAAGCTCCCGTTCTATCAATCTAGTCAAGAAGAAGAGTTCTTCTCAACCTTCTAGTAAGTCCTAGCAGTCTGAAAGGAAGGGAGATCAAGTCTATTCACTCGGTGTCTCAAGTAGAGGAGCTACAATTGGAGCTCTCGATCTTTGCATGCGATTGGAATGGTTCGAGGGAAAAACGCGTTAAGGTATTTATCCCTCTCTAGTTCATTGATTAGTTTATGCATAACGATCCTGGGCAATCTAGTGCTAAACATGTGATGTTTGAGATTCCGCTTACAACACTAGTTAGTGTATAGGATACACAAAACCCTACATTTGGGACATACGCGGGAACCGAGTGGGCGACACCCAGACGAAACGAAACACCATCCAAACGGGGTGCAAGAAGGCGCTGGTCGTCCAAACAGCCAAGGCGCGCGCTCAGGAGAGCTCTGGCCGTTCAACGGCCAACGCGTGCGCCACGTGGCGCGTTCCTGGCCGCGCGCGCAGGAGTGCGCTGGGCGTACTCCAAACGCCCAGCACGCGCCACGTGTCGCGCTCCTGTGCGTGCGCGCAGAAACACGCTGGGCGTACTCCAAACGCCCAGCACGCGCTACGTGGCGCGTTCTTGTGCGCGCGCGCAGGAACGCTCCGGGCGTATTTCGATCGCCCAACGTGCCACGTGGCGCGCTCCTGTGCGCGAACGCAGGTGCGCCCATGGCGTGCTCCGGGCGCCCTGCGCATCCCCATGGCGCCCGGTGCCTGGCAACCCACTGCGGGCGCCCTCTATATCGTCACTTTGCATCCCTCTCCGCCACTATTTTCTTTTCAACGAATCCTTCTGTGATTCTCTATCTGACCACGTCTCCCAAAAACCTATCGACACCTCGACAATCCGAGCAAGACACTCAACTTCGAAACGGCCATTGCTATGATGCAAAGTGGCACTCCCACCAGTAAAATGTGATCGAGACGCGCACTCTTCTGCTGACACGGTCATACCTCACTACTCTCTAACTCCGCATCCAGACTTAGAGATTGGGGGGCAAATTGTATGGGCAAATATTCGCCCCATGAGGTGCCTGTAGAATAAAGGAACAACTGCTTCGTAAGGGTAAAACCCGCGGGGCTAAATAAGAAGGCCCGATAATGGCCCAAGTCGCTACTGTGGTCACCGAATCCATACCCGCTTGAAAATAAGCATATCTGACACGTGTCACGCGATAGCCACCTGCCAGGACTAGGCTATCTTACGGCCAGAAGATTATCGCGCTATCCGCTACTTAAAGACGGACGTTACCGGCCAGTAGCTTATCGCACACGCGGTAACATCCTGACCGTCCCCCAAGAGATTCGAATACTCATCTGACGGTCGATACGTCAGATCCCCTATCTCTTAACGTACTTCCCAGGAGTAATGTCACGGAATAATTACGTCGGTTACGAGCTGACTGTCATCAAGACGACCCTCCTCTACCACTATAAATACAAGAGGCTACAACCAGACCAGGGCATCCAATACTGGACAACAATTCTCTAGTAGTCTAATCCATCTTCTCTACTTACAGACTCTCCGATAAGCCTCTCAAAGAGCTTTCCATTCCCCCAAAGTCTCTGACTAATTGTCTTAGAAGTTGGGAGATACGAACTTAGTAGTCCCAAATCAATCATTAACGAGCTAACCGTATCAACACAATACGACCACCGCCTTATTGCGTAAGATAGCTCTCTGGTCTAACAACAGTAACGAGCTGACTGTAACACCCATCCAGCAGTAACCAACTGGCCGTATCACCATCCTAATACAGTCACCTTCTTACCGCATCTAGCGATAAGACGCTAGGCGTATCGACATCTTCCATCCATCGATCCTCGTCGTTAGATCCACTTACGACCAGAGCCTTACTGCAAGGTTCGTTTACGACCAGCACCTTACTGCGAAGATCACTTACGACCAGCAAGTTAACAACAATACATCGTTACCATCACCCTCTGCACTACAGTAAGTATATCACTACCATGATCGGTTCCGACAACTCCACGAGTCGCGACACCTAAGCACTCCGACGACGGTTACCTCCCTATCGCCACTTTTACTTTATTTATATTTGATCGAGTATCTGACTTGACACGTAGCCAGTCCCCGAAGCATCCGACCCGACTCGACAAGACTCCTGACGGTCAACCCGTTGGCTGTTAGACTTTCCGACCCGTAGACATTTTACCATCTACAGTCACTATCAACACGGTAGTTCTTCTAGACTGGTTCCTTCTGAATTTCAGCGGAAGATGGTGCACAAACGTGCAGCCTAGAGGCGCCTATCTCTAAACCCGGCTGCTGATGTCGAAAATTGGCTCCCGATTAAATTAGCATGAAAAAGGGAGTTGATGCATGACAACCTCCGTTATGATAGAATATTCCGTTTAGAGAGGTGAGATTCCTCTGTTCAGCTCTGCTTCTCTACTCTGCTCCGCTCCTTTGCTCTGCTTCTCTGCTCCTTGCTCTAGCTCCTGATTCCTTGCTCTTGTTCGTCTATTCCCGAGGGGGGAAACCTGCAAAGGGTTCGAAAACCGCTCTGACGCTCAAGACAGTCAGGGTGCTCTTTGCAGTAAAAGAATGAATATTCATTGACCCTTTTGGCGGGGGGAGTTATGAGAACTCTGTTTTCGGGGTGATCCTTCTGGTATGAAGAGATCTTATGTTTAGGAGAGATGATGTGTTTCTTCTCCAGAGATCGTGTCTTTTGAAGTACGATGTGGGGGGCCTTTTATAGGCGAAGGTAGGCCGACTATCCTTAGTGGCGGTGGTGAGGCGGTAGCCGTCAAACCGTAATAGAAGTTACCTCTTTTGCGTATCTAGGGTTTCTCTTCGAGCCTATCCCGGATCTTTGATAAGTGAAAGTTCCTAAGTTCAAGGATACTTCGTTGATATCTTGCCGGAGTGATAGACTCTAAAAGAGAAGTTTCCTCCTTTAGATACGTGGAGTCTAACTGGGCTTAAACACTTCAAGATGTGTAACCGACTGAGATCTTTCTAGAAAGTCCGGGATTAAGTCATTCGGTTGCGCAACGCTGATATCTTCCCAGTTCTGGGCGTTAGATATGGGCCGAACTTGTGGAGACCCCCCTTATTCCTTTAGAGATCACAGGGCTGATCTGTCCATGCCGAGGGCATTTTATGCAGAACCGGTTTCTTCTGGCCGACCTCCCGGTTGTGGGAATGTGTGGTGGACCATCAGGGGTTTTAGCTGTCCTGCTGCCTTAAGTCGAGCTGTTCCAAGAGAATTCTGGTCTTATCTTTAACTCTTCAGACGTTAGTTAACGTCTGGACATTTTATGCATCATCACCGGCTTCGTCCATCACGGAGTACGGACTACGGGATATACGATTTATGTTTTATATTCCCGAAGTCATAGAACTTAGACTTCCGAGGCCCGACGAGCTAGTTGATGAGGATCATGGCGGTTGGACCGCATTTTACATGATTCCCTTCTTCATGGGGTCTAGGTTTCCTGTCCCCAGCTTGGTGCATGGGGTTCTAGATCACTATGAGATAGCTCCTTCGCAACTCATGCCTGGCGCATGGAGGCTTCCACTGTGCTTGGAAATGTTGTTTTACCTACAGGACGTAGAGTTTTCATCTAGCGACGTTATTTGTTTCTATCACCTGACGAGTCATTCTAGGGACCATGGTCGTTGTGGTTTCAAATTACAGAAACCTGGTGTACATTTAATCACTAGTTTTGCGACTACTGACCGAAAACGACAAACTAGTTATTTTCTTGCGCGCGACGACCTTGTATTCGGTGACCGAGGGGTAAGTCAGATTCCTTCCCGCTGGCAAGATGCTTGTAAGTATGTTATTATTTTTTTCAAGTACCTTATGTGTTGACGTTGTTGTTGCTTAAGTTTGTATTGTGTCTTTGATAGATTGTACGTTCAACAACAAACACATTGTGAAACTTCCTGACTAGAAAGAGAGGATCTCCAAGCTGTTTGAGAGTCGCGAGCCAGAGAAGAGTTGTGCCTACCTTCTGAGAATTTCTCTTATTTCAGGTACTCCCTTGTGGGACTATGTTCCTGGTGCAACTATAACTAGTCGTCCTCCTTCTCCCGCGACAGCTATCGAGATTCGAGGTGCGCTTCAAGCTTACCAAGAGTCGTTTGGTGCGCCAATCCTCGTTCCACCTCCTTCGGCAAGTACAGAGTCTTTAGCATCATCACAGATGGTTGGTTCTGGCTTCATCCCTGCGTCCTATGCAGAATACCGCAAGGGTAGTTCAAGGAAGAAGTCTAGGGCGGCAACCAGTTCGGGCTCTCTTCCTCTTTCTTCTTCTTCTTCTTCTTCTTCTTCTTCTTCTTCTTCTTCTTCTTCTGTTCTAGCTACTGAGGAGACAACTCCAGTCTCGGAGCCCGTATATTCGGCGTTTCCTTTATCTGGTTCTTCTGACGGGGGCCTTGCGTAGCGGGGTGTCCTCCTGCAGCCTCCCCTTTTGATTGGACCACCTTTATGTCCACTAGAGGGGACCGACTACTTTCTCCCGAGGATCACTAGAAGTTCCTCGCTCATGGTCCTTACGGCGGTGCAGACTACGGTGTATCGCATCATTATCAAGTATGTGCCAGTCATTCATTTTTCAGTATTTTCTTGTTATACTTGTCCATTCATTTTTGTATGTTGATCTTTGCAGGCTTTTATGGCAT
>BEHA01000777.1:507796-521018 GCA_002897215.1 Eschscholzia californica subsp. californica
AAAAACTTCAAAAAAAAAAAAAAAAAAAAGCAACTTAAATTAATGTCTTAGCATCATTATGGTGACAAAACTTATATAGTGTATCAAGATTGTAATAACTAAATTAAGGATAATACGTCTGCCACACGGCATTACACATGTGTCACTGAAATGGCTGAATAGAATTTTTCGAGCACGAGAAACTACAACAAGCCTATAAACCTGATTATAATACTGAAACCTGCCACCGAAGTTCTGGTGGAAGAAAGTTATTGAAAGTTGGTATGGAACCTCCGAGCACTCCAGCCGGTGATCCCCAAAAGCTAACCTTGCAAAAGTTGAACATGCTTTTACAGTCTAAATTGCTTGATTTCGCTATACTCAAACGAGATTTCGGAAGCCAAAGTTACTCATGGCGCTCTTCTCTTTCGTGTTGATGGAAAATTTGAAGTTCTTATAGCACTTGTTAATATCGATCATATATCTTTATGGGAGTGCTACATTTTCAGTGGCTTGTAGGCGAGAAAAGTGGGCCTATAAAGCTTGAAGAATGGCAGACTTCATGCAACTGGAGATGACTTGAAATGGAAAATGAGCGAAGAGCCATTTGTCATTCTCTATTCCGACTGTACAATGGAAAACGTTTGCCCGATCAGAAGTGATATTTTCAGATAATATATGCAATGAATAAGAGTGAGAATACAAATACAGGATTCGAGCTTCAGCCTTATACTAAGAGCATAATAATATATTTCATGCACATTTACATTACTAGTCCAAGCAAAACCTCGAGGCTCAAATTGAAGGATCTACATATTGAAATTTCAAAGGCAACTCTATGAGACTCAAACTTTTGGGGTTTTGCCAGAATATGTTATCGTAAGGGTTTCTCAACAAAAAAAAAAAAATTATCGTAAGGGTCTAACTCCCACTGACTTGTGATATTGTCCCTGACTAAGGGCCATCACGTGGCCCAATTCTTGACCCCGACCAAGCCCATCCAAATAGGCCTCACATATCTCAAGATGCTACAATGCAACCGAAAACCCTCACTGCTAGTTTTGCTATCAACCATATCGAATTCCCAAAATGTGCTAATTTTCTTTTATTATAAGGAGACCAGGTCGGCACCTTGGTTTATTTTGCTACATTATAAGTGATACTTACATAATCTACACTAGAATTGAACCAAATAGTATTAGATCAAGAGTTTGCCTAAATAGACGCCCAAATTTTATGTTACATTTGTTGAGCGGAAAGGAATGTGATTGCAATAACTATTCCAATATAACATGCGTTAAATAGATAAACAAGATAAATACCTGCGAACGATGAGCTCGTTTTGGTCCTTCGGTTGGTAGAAAAATGGTATGGTAAATCGTTGATCCGATTATTGAAATACTTCAAAGTGTGTCTTATTATTAGATTGAAATCTTCAACTATAAAATAGAATGAATGGAGGTATTCATTTGTGTGACAATAGTTTGTTGAAAGTAAAATAGAGAATAGGCAGTCACCCATATGTTAGAAGACAAAGGGAACTAAGAAAGCTAGAAAAAGGTAGGAGAGTGGTCTCTCCAAAGTTGAAAGAGCCTGAATTTTATAATCTCACATAAGAATGACGGAGAAAAAGACAGGGATGGAGGGAGAGATAGAGAGAGATTTACTATAGGAGACATCATACAATAGTATTTATAAAGTTAGCAGAAACAACAAAGAAAACAAGAGGATGCGCAAAATTCTCTGATTAAGGAAATTAAATCTTTGAGATTGATCCTTATCTCTTAAAAGGATTTCACATTAAGTGAGAAAGATATTGTCATGAAAAAAGTATATAAAATATATTTTAAGAAATAGGTAATGAATTAAAGTCCAGGGACAATAGATTACTTAGTCCAACCTAGAACCTAAAAGAATTTACACACCTCACAACTGAAAAAATAATTAAACAGGTATAAATGGCAGAAATTGGCCTTTGTTAACATTCCTAAACGTAAAGGAAAGTCAAGTTTGATGAATTGTCTCTATTAATCTGACATGTTGAGTATACGAAGACAATGAATTATCGCAGCTTAATTCACTTGCCATTATTAATTATTAGTAACTTACATGTTCATGATCTGTTTTCAGAAAGTAATTGAGAAAACGAACGTTATTGAAACATATTAAGTATGTAAGGTTGAGACAAGCCTTAATCTTAAAGATATTATCAATTCTACTTGTTCCTTGAAATCTTGGCCGGCTGCTATAAATTCTTTTATATACTCTAATGCATTCAAATTAGATTTTGGGAAAAAGAATGATATCCACACATGCGTATAAAAGACATAAACTTTAAGTACAAGTCTTGTGTTAGGAAAGACATCTAAATTATCAGTTATAAACACCCGTTATAGGATTAAAGAAAACACAAAATAAAGATTTTTATACAAATTTGAAGTAATCCGTTTAATGATAACAAAATCTTTGAGATATTACTTTGTATTATAAGTTCACCCTATTACATCAGAAAGTATAGATTTGACTTTCAGAAGTGAAACATTTCAGAAAGTATTAATACGTCTTAACGATTTACGTTTGTTACTACTTAGGAGAGATCCAGGGCCGTGGCTGGGAATTTGGGGGCCCTGTGCCAAATTTGATCTGGGCCTTTCTACCTATAAAAGTTAATACAAAAATGTAAGATAATCTAATAAGAGATAGATGAAAATCGTAATGAATCTCAATATATTTCGAAAAAAGTAGTTAAAGAAAAAAAATTCATTTCGTTTGTTATAGAAAATCGAGTCTAAGAATTCACAGTGAAACAAAAAAAAATTTGTTTACTATATCTTAGATTATACGTTTATAACTAAAAATAACACAATGAAATGTTAATCTCCTACGAATTGTATGCATTTTAATATAATATCATGTTGAACGTTTGGTTTACAAATAATTAAATATGACAAAGACTAAGTTTTCATAAAAAGAGTTAAAACAGTATCACGGAGAAGAAATAGATTTCATTAACAATTGTAGTCTCCAAAAAAGTATATAAAAAAAGTGTTTTGCCGGCCAGGGGACTTGAACCCGAGTGAATTACATGGATCACAAGAAGAGTTGCCAACTAAGTTACAAAACTTCATGTTATGCAACGTAAGCTTTAACTATATATCTCTTGAAAATCTAAAAAATGGGCCCCCTACGTTGGGAGGCCCAGTGCGAGCGCCCTGCCCGCACTGGGCCTTCCACGGGCCTGGAGAGATCCTGTTAGCGCAGGCTATGGAGCTATCATCAGGGACTTTGAGGGAGAAGTAATAAGAGCGGGCTCGGCCATGGTGGGAAAACAAACCATTTTTATTCATGAACTCTATTGGAGCAACCAATTTCAAATTTTCTACAACATTATCAAATGTAACTGCATCAATTTCTGGACAATTTCGAGCAAGGAGCTTTAGTAGTTTAATGAAATTACTTAGATTTTGTGAAGTTTCATATTCATCATTTTCGCGGATCAACCTCTATGGTAGCATTTAAATGGATGCGGTATGATATATGAGTTTGCTGGGAATGTCTATCTAATGTCATTTATGGATGAGGGTACTTAAACTGAATTTTTATAGGATGTAGGATAGTTGAATTTAATTTTTATAGGAATTTAAGGTATATTAATTGAATAATTCCAATATATAAAAGTTAAAATACTTCAAATTACTTATAGTAGGACTCAAACACAGAACTTCAAGCTTCCACTTGCCCACAACACAATGTCTAAACTGCTTAGCTAAGCTTTAATAGATGTCATCTATGCACATGATTAGATATATATAGTTATAGACACATAAATATCAAAAAATACTTAAAAACATCAGGGCCGTGCGATGTCCAGTGCGGGCTGGGAGCCCGCACTGGCCCCGCAACCTAGAGGGCCCACACAACTGCAATTAAGTAAGGGTATATAGTAGTTAACTATAGTCAGGTTTGGGAATGTGGACCGTTTCTCTCTCTACGTTAAGTTTCTTATTTCTCTCTCTCCGTTAATACATGTGTGGACGTGTGGCCCGACATTAAAGATTATCAGTCCACTTTCTATGTACTACTGATATATTTCTTTAATTGTCTCTCTATTTTAACATTACCTTTGTGTTTCCATAAGTAATACTAGTACATACCATTGTTTCTCACTCTACTTTCTACAGTGTTATTCACTTTCTACGAAATCATAACCGGACATATTTTAGTTCATTTATCTCTCCCCTATTATCTTTAACTTATTTTGTTTCTAAAATATCCTCATCTAAATTCCTAAACTATTTCTTATAAATTAAGAATAGAGTTGAAGTTTGCTTCAATTTTGATTTCGGTTCTAGTAGTTTTCTGATTTCTCCCATCTACAAATTTTTATATGGAGATTACAAATTTATATAGAAGAAAAAAAAATCAAGTTTTAATTTGGAATGTCTTAATTTTTATTGTAGTTGATAAATATGGCACCAAAATAATACAAAACTAGAAATTTGAAGAGGATGGAAAGTAAAAAGAAGAAAAATTGATTCAAATACAAATACGGTCAATTTATTTTGTTATCCTGATTTTAAAATATTTTTTTACGTTCGATTATACAAGAAACAGGGGCCCCAAATAAATTTGGCACTGGGCCCCTGAATTCTCAGGCACGACCCTGCCACCCATCATCCGGTGCCAACAACCTACAAGGTTTGGACACTGGCCGAACAATTGAAATGTTCAAATTCCGTGCTTCCATCACTCTCATTCCTTATGCAGAGAACATGATATCCTGGTGTAGCCTATAGTTCCGTTCACGCCATATATGATAAATGAAGGCATTAAAAGCAAGGTACCGAAGTTGTGCTACTACATGGCTGCCACTAAAGTTAGTAATGCACCATCTCACTGTAGGGTTTTATACGTCTCTAAGACTACTAATCACCTAACTAATGTTGTAAGCGGAATCTCAATCATCATATGATTAACATTAGTTATCCAGGATGACATGCAAGAACTAATAATGAACTTGAAACATAAAGAGACTACCTGGATTGGCTTTCCTCGAATTATATTCCAACTCCTTTATCCCGAAGATGAGAGCTTCATATGTAGCTCCTCTACTTGAGATACCCGAGTAAGTGACTTGATCTCCCTTCTTTGTTGTCCGCTAGAACTCCATTGAAGTTTGAAAAGAAGAACTATTCTTCTTTTGACTCCATAGATAGATTGAGAGCTTTTTCTCTAAAACCCTCTCTCTATCCACTTAGCTGTGTAATGTGAGAGAGATGAAATTTTCTCCTGAGAAAAATCCAACCCTTTTTCTGAACTCTAATGACCCTTATATAGAGAAACCCTAATAGGAGTCTCACTAAAATTAGGTTTCAATAAGAGTCTCAAAAAAGATAAACACACGGATTTCTCTTAATACCCTTTTAAGGGAAATTAAGGTTTCCCCTTAATATGGTGTGTGGCCGGCCAGTTAAGCCCATTAATGGGCTTGGCCTGGCCGGCCCACTCCCACACTATGTTCGGTTCAGATCAACCCATTACTGGGTTTGATTTGGACACCCCATAAGTGGGTTTTCCACCTTTTCGGGCTTCTCTTTCGACCCCGATTCATTCTATCTTTTTGACACTATCAGAAGCACCCCAAACTATTGTATCCTCAGTCAATTTACCCACTTCAACATGTTGAAGAGTATTGAATATTTCAGCCATGGTTTGACTATCATGTTCCGAAAAACCCACTGGCCATTGATCAAATAATTCGACAGTCTCGCATCATTATGAAATGTATGGTTAAATTGGGCAGTTTCATTTATGTACTCATTAAGGAGTCTCGTGGGGTGACAATTATCAGTCCAGAACCTCGCCTTATTTTCGTCTGCAATAAGATAGACTACCACATCCCAGGCTGGGGGTCCCTATTACTTAAGATACGTCTCCAACACCAGGAACATCGATTAGGGATCGCCCGAAATTCTTGATTCCGAATCAGGTTCTTCTTCACCCATTAGGACAAGGTCACCCAATACTAAAATTTGATTGATAATAAGTGTTAGTATTTGATGGGACGATATGGATAAGGCTGAAACAAGTTTGGAAGAATCATTTCTTGCAATAATGTGGCGCTCGATAAGAGTCTTAAACAACTGAAGCTCCTTTATTTTCTGCTTCTCATGGGTATCATTGCGAACTCTGCAACAAACCAAATGAGCACACAACAAACCCACCATCTGTCCCGGGTAAAGCAAAACACGCAATATGTTGTCCTTGAGACTCATTAAGGAAATAATTAGGGATCCCTAGAGATTTTTTTTATTCTCCAAAGCCGAGGCCATTAACTTTTTTCATGACGATATCTTTTTGACTGAATGTGAAAGCTTTTTAAGAGATGAGCATATTTTCTCTATATAAAACCTCAAAATTCTCCACCTCTTCAAATCCAACTCCCCTCTCTTAATCTATACCTCCCAATAATCCGAACTCCTGAAATTTAGCAACAATGATGTCAAATTTTAGTACCTTTGACGCTTTCTATGCCGAATATCTAGGACGAAAGTCGTTTCTGTTGGAATCGGAGCCTATTTTGGCTCGAGCCGACTCGTCAAACTCAGAAACGAAACACGCCATTGCGTTCGTCTCGTCGAGCTCTACAATTTAGAGCCAAGAATCACTCAAATCCGATTCCGGATGAATGAGAAATTCAAGGTTAAAGTTTGAACGAAAAATCGGTTGAAATAGGTACTAAACCGTCAAAGAGGACAAGTTAAGTGGAGGGGCATTTGCGCGAACAGGACGCGCGCCAATCTGGACGGTCAGCGTTCATCGCGCGGGATTTCGCGCGATCCGACAGCTGGCGTTCAGATCCGCGCGCGGGCACGCGTCTGGCTACGATCTAACGGTCGTTTGATCAACTGTGGGACAATTTCGGGACAATCTGACGGATCAGATTCTGGCCGAGTTTTTGAGCTGAATCTAAGGGCCTAAAATCCACCCGAAATTCCCAGTTATATAACCAACTCTTCCCAAAGAGTTGTGTCCCTAAAAACCAAGAGTTTTGTCCCCAAAACTCTAGAGATGTGTCCCAAAAGTTTATACCTATTCAATTCCTATAAATACCACCCAAACTCACTTCATTTTTCATCAATTCAATTCATTCTCTTCTTCTCTTCCCTTCTAACAATTAGAAGTTCTGGTTAGCCTAGAATATCTAATTAAAGAAGTATTTTCTAGAGGTTCTGGATAGACTAGAATATCTAGAAAAGGAAGAAAGAAGTCTCGAGTGAAATTTGAATTTCAGAAGCATCTAGAAGATCATCCGCATTAGTCCAAGAGCTCATAATACTGACAAAGGTTCGTCCGCTTTCAGAATATAGAAGTACCATCTTAAAATTCTGAAAGGTTAGTCGTTGTATCCCGAAGGCATTCACCCTAACGTTTGGTACTGTTACGGGGGTGTAAAATGTCTTAAGGAAAGAGAATCTATTCTCGCCTCGACTACATAAAGAAGGAATATTGATATATCATTATTCTGTAATTATTTATTTCTCTATAAGTTAGAGAAAGGAAACTGTGTCTAAATCAAGCCAAGACAGAAATCGACTTATCGATTTGATAACCAGAGAAACAACAGTTTCTTCTCCATATGTTCAAGAAATCAAGATCAAAGATGATATTTTTCGTTAACAAGAAGAAATCAACGGAACAACGAGAGAACAAAGCCCACAACATCAGAAGATGAAATAGAAAAGATTTCCTGGAGAATTGGATGGGTTGAAATGTTCTTCGGGTTAAGAAGATTAAACCCCAGTAGATACCATATGTGCCGGGATTTTCAAAGAGAAAAAGAGATGGAAAGTGTAAGAAAGAGAGAAAGGAAGAGACGAGAAAAAGAAGGTAGCGAAGGGAGAGAGAAAGGCGAGGAGAAAGAGAAAATTATTGTGGTGGTGGTGGTGGCTGAAATTGTGGTGGTATTGGGCGGAATTTTGGGTGAAGGTGATGGAGAAGAAGCAGATTAGGGGCGAGGAGAAAGACAAATTATGGACCCAATACCAAACATTAATAGAGGCATTTCGTATGAAAAAAATGGACGTAAATTCTTTATTACATATAAATAAACAAAACGTTGTTTTAAGAGAACTGCTAGCATAAAGACTTCAAAATTTTCTTTCATTGAGTCAAAAGTAAATATAAAAATCGATCTTTACGAAGAAAGAAAGAGTGGATTGGATAATAAAATGCATGTGTTTTGTAATGCAGTGGAAAGATTTAACTCTTACACATTTTAAAATTAAGATTTAAATAGGGAGATTCGGTAGGAAAAGGGGGAAATTAGATTGAAAAATATTTGTGATCAATAGAGATTTAATGAATATGGAACTTGAGGTTAAGGAAAGATACAGAGAGCGATTTGCATGACAGAGTGATTAAGAGAGTGGAAGAAGATGAAAAAAATAGTCAGACTCGCGTCTAGTTTGCTATATAATTGCAAATTCTTCCTCAGCTAGTTAAAAGAATGAAATTGGCTGATATTCAAACTATTTAAATTTAATTATTACATATCAAAACTGAAATATTAAATTAAACATGGTAGCGAAGATAATCAAGGCATGGTCAACTTACATAAATAAAAAAATGAAATTGCTATCAACCGAACTCAAACCTATGACCTTAAAATCTAAATCCAAAAATCTTACTAGCAAAGCTACTATAATTGATTGCATAAGATAACACTCTCTTCTGTAAGTGTTAAAATTTCTCGTGGCAGAAAGTTATCGAAAGTTGAGATGGAACCTCCGAACACTCCAGCCGGTGATCCCCAAATACTAACTTTGCAGTAACTGAACATAATGAAGTAAATACGGAGGTGCCTTCAGCATATGGCACCTCCCACATCCACAATCACACGGCTGCAGCATTGAAGCAAGAGAATAAGAAATGTTTCCTTATTTCTTGATTAGATTTTGTAAATACCAATATTTCCTTCCTTTTACTTGTAACTAGAATTACCATTCTTACATTTCTAATTAGGTTAATTTCCCTTCTTGTAAAGTCTATAAGTCTGTATCCAATTATCAATAAACATTACCTTTGATTTAATACAATAGTGCTGGTTTTAATATTCTTACATGGTATCACGAGCTTAAGGATTTCATTTTTATTTTTTCGATAATTATTTGGGAATTCTTCTCGGCATCGCTACGTTGCTCTTCTATCAACATTCAAAGGATTTATCTTCGGCGTTATTGCAGATTTTTATTGTTTCTTGTTACCATTATCTATTTTTTCTCTCTCGGCACACACAGGTCCATATTCGATTCCTTCTATTTTTTTTTATCTAGTTTTACAACAAACATTTGTTTGTTAGATTAGATAATTTTATTTACATTTGTTCCTTTTCGGATCTGACAATAGGTCAGAACACAATTTTGTGACCATTATTTTGACTTTGTCTTCATAGTTGGACTTGGGTTCATAACCAAACCCATAACATAGTCCACTTTATTCGAGAGATGCTTTTAGTTTAACCTCTCTTTGAAGGGTGTTTACTTCACTTTGAAGCCCTAACCCTACTTACTTTCTTCTTCCCGAGAGAAGAAACGATTTCGCACAACCTCTAGGGTTTCCTCATTTCAGTCGGCCACATCTACGCAAGAATCGTTGTTTCTACAGTTGCCGATTCATTGCAACCACGACGCCGATGACCGTTTCTACACCCATAGACCGACTTGCTTCTATTATTTACTCTCTTATTAATTAGATTTCCTTTACAAAATCTTCTATCACTAGAGTATCGAAGAAAGGTAATCATCTTTTATTTAAACCACTTACTGTTTGATTAAAACCACTTCATGTTTTGATTAAAACCATAGTGTTTTATAACTACTTAATGTTTTGATTTTAAAAAATACTGTATTGATTAAAATCACTTACTGTCCCGAATAGCACTGTTGACAAAAGCAACCACTTTCTCACGACCATATCATCCGTTTGCTGACTTTTTTTTCGATCATAAATTGATCAAAACATCTCTTCCATATTTGTGACGGCACATTTTCTGTCTCGAATAGCACTGTTGCAATACTTTATTTGTCACGGTTTCTGTTTTTTGACACGACTGTTGCTTTCATCAGTTTCTATTTTTTTTATACATCTTTCACCGTTTGACTTATTTCCGGACTGTTAACTCCGTGATTATTTTATTTTTCTCAGACAACCTTTAATCAGGTATGACGAATCACCATCATTTTGGTTGTTACTTCTTATCAAATATTTTAGCATTCCGATAATGATTTTCTTGTCAACTTTAAACAAAACATTATTATTTTTGTTGTTGCTCCTTCAATCAATATTTGACATTTCTTCGACAATGACTTACTTGTCGACTTTACCGACAATGCTACTTGAGTTATCACTTCTTCAACCTATTTCCCATACTTACTTTTTCTTTAGGAGACTCTTACAACTTATTCTCTCGAGTTTTTCTACTAATTTTTGCCGACCCATGATTTATATTCCTTCTCCTTCATTGAGATCGATTCTTTTTCCCGGTATAGATACTAGTGACCCTAGCCCTACGGCTACGACACTTTTCTCGGGAACTATTATTTCCATCCACCCTACTTCGTGGATTATCGATAGTGGAGCTTCAAACCACGTTTGCTTTTCATTACAGTGTTTTAGTTCGTACGAACTTGCTCCTCCATCACTTTACGTTCAAATTCCTGATGGGAGTACCCTTCCTGTTAAACACATCGGTAAAGTAGTTTTTTCTGACTCTTTACATATCGAAAATGTTTATCATATTCCAAGTTTCAAGTTTAATTTGTATTTTGTACGAAAATTATGTAAATCTTTAAATTGTCTTGCGACTCTCACCTCCCCGCTGTGTCTTTACGGAAGTTTTGACAACCCGCCTGGTTGGACAAGCTGATGAGGTTGGCGACCTCTACATTTTACGTCGTAACTCTAAAGCACTTACTCTACATAAGTCATTTGAGATTTGGCATCGCCGACTAGGACATCCAAGTTTGAATCGCCTCAAACGCTTATCTCAATGATTTGATTTTATTCGCTTCGACTCCACGCATGACTGTACAATTTGCCCTATGGCTAAGCAATCCAAATTGCCTTTTCATAAAAGTACAACAGTTAGTACTTTTCTTTTCTAATTAGTTCATGCTGACATTTGGGGACCGTTTCCTGTTCAGTCGCTCACAAATAAGCGATACTTTCTCACCTTAGTTGATGACTATTCCAGATGTACTTGGACATTTCTTATGCAGTCCAAATCTGAGACTAAGAAATATTTAGAATATTTCTTTAATTTCACAATTAAACAATATCTAAAGACTATTAAGTCCATTTCTTCTGATTCGGGAACCAGCTCTACCTGCCCTATTCAGACTTTTCGTTCCGACAATGGAACTGAATTTCTCACTAAGGACTTATAGTCTTGGTTTCAGTCGAATGGTATTGTCCACCAACGCAGTTGAGTTCATACTCCACAACAAAATGGGGTCGTTGAACGGAAACATAGACACTTGCTGGATGTCGCTCGTGCCTTGCGATTTCAAGCTAATCTCCCCCTCAGTTTTTGGGGCGAATGTTTAAAAACGACAACTTACTTAATTAATCAGATGCCAACTCCAATTTCATCACTTAAGTCACCTTATGAGGTTTTATATGATACTCCACCAGACTACTCGATCCCCTGTGTTTTCGGGTGTCTGTGTTTTGCTCATAATGTCAAAGCTACTACTAAATTTGATATGCGAGCTAAACCAGGAATATTTGTCGGGTACCCTTACGGAAAGAAGGGTTACACTATTTATGATCTAGAGACTAAAACCCTCTATGATTCTCGAAATGTCACTTTTTTTGAAAATAAATTTTCTTTTGAGTCGATTACTGACATTTCTTCTGACTCGCAAATCTTTACTCCTCTGAATATTATGAATGACCCTGTGTTTTTTCCCCACACTTCCCGGTCTCCGCCGCGACCCAACATTTTTCCACCATCACCTTTGGCCCAGTCTTCGCCTTCGCCTTCGGTTGATTCTCCTTGTCTGCCTTCTATAGAGTCATCACCTCCTACTTTGGTTGAGCCTTTAACTCACTCTGATTCCAGCGAGGAATCCTCTTCACCATCTCCTGTAGAGGTGCATATAACTGCTTCTGATATTGCATCTTCTCCAGACCTTCCTGCTTCCGCTTCTTCTCTGCCTTCTACCACTAGTGACACTTCACCACTTGACTCTCTCGTTGAGGAATATGATAATCCTACACGACCCATTCGCGCTAGGAATCCGCCTGCTTATTTCGCTGACTATATTCTTTCTAGTTCAAAAGCGACATCTTCGCGCACTCCTTATCCACTGGTTGACTATATCAGTTTCGACCGTTTTAGTCATTCTCATAAGGCTTTTCTCACTTCCGTCATCACCACGGAAGAACCCAAGTCTTACAAAATCGCCTCTGCTTCTCCAGAATGGCGTGAGGCGATGACTAAAGAGATTTCAGCCCTCGAGACTAATAATACTTGGTCTCTGACTTCTTTGCCATCTGGCAAGAAACCCATTGGTTGTAAGTGGGTTTACAAAATTAAATATCGTTCGGATGGATCTATCGAACGTTATAAGGCATGCCTCGTCGCCAAAGGGTATACCCAGGTTGAAGGTGTCGACTATCATGATACTTTTGCTCCAGTTGCCAAATTGGTAACTGTTCGAGTCCTCTTATTCCTTGCGTCTATCCAAGGATGGTCATTGCATCAATTAGATGTCAATAATGCTTTCCTCCAAGGAGACTTGGAAGAAGAAGTCTACATGACCATTCCTCCAGGTTTTAGCAGCAAAGGTGACACTAGAGTTTGTCGCTTGAATAAATCATTATATGGTTTGAAACAAGCTTCCAGGCAATGGTTTGCTAAATTTTCATCCGGTTTAAAAGCCGAAAGTTTTTCTCAATCTTCGTCAGACCATTCTCTTTTCAGTTATTTTAATGGTCTGACTGCTATCTATATTCTTGTCTACGTAGATGACATCATCATTACAGGCAATGACAACAAGGAAATTGACTTCCTTCGACAACGTCTTGAGAAACGGTTTTCTCTTAAAAATCTCGGACGACTTCAATATTTTTTAGGCCTAGAAGTATCTAGGTCTCCTAAGGGTATTTTCCTCTGTCAACGGAAGTACACTTTAGATATTATCCGTGATTCTGGACTTCTCGGGGAGGGGGGGGGGGG
>BEHA01000777.1:528388-565682 GCA_002897215.1 Eschscholzia californica subsp. californica
TTCTCTCTAAGCTTTCTTACTCTACCACATCAAGTAGAGAGGAGAAAGTGAGCTAATTCCCATTAACTATCTATCTAGTCAAAGAAGAAGGTGTTCTTCTTTCCAACCACCATTGGTGTGCTAGCTATATAACAAGGTGGGAGATCAAGTTTATTACTCATGTCCCAAGTAGAGGAGCTACACTTGAAGCTCTTGGTCTTCTTCAATCAATTCAACTAGTTCGAGGGAAAAGCGATTAAGGTAATCTACTATCTCCATTAGTTTAATTACTAGTTTTGCATGTGATCCTGGGGATACTAGTGTAGACATTAGATGTCTTATTTCCGCTATAAACACTAGTATAAGGGTTTAAATCCCTACAGCATGTAGTGCCACATGTTTTCAAAATGATCAGTCTTTTTGAGAAACTAGCACGACTTGGAGTCGATCATGACCGGGATTTCGCCACTGATGTCATCATGCATTCACTTCATAATGGGTTCAATCAATTCAGAATGTACTACAATATGAATGCATGGGATAAGTCTTTGGAGGAACTACACGCAATGCTCCAAACAGCAGAGGAGAACATCATAGTAGTTGAACCAAAGAAAGAAGTTCTAATTGTTCAGAAGGACAAAGGATTTAAAAGGGAAGGGAAATAGAAGAACAAAAAGAAATTTGGCAAAGCGAAGGGCAAACAAGTTGTCAAAATCAAAAACTCCTCTTCTGACTCCAAGTGTTTCTATTGCGATGGCATAGGTCATTGGAAGAGAAACTGTCTCAAATTCCTGGAAGACAAGAAAAACGGAACGTTAGTTTCCGCAAAAGGTAAAAATGTTAAAAGTTGATTAAATTAAATACAAATCCCTTAAAAGGTATTGGATACCTAATGCTCATTTCATTAGGAATGACATGAGCAAGTGGGAGCTGAGTATTTAACTGATAGGAGACGAACCGATCAAAGAGCAGAAGAAGCAATGGTTGCTGAAAAGGCTCAAGAAGGATTTTTAGTCTCCTATAGGCATTACTTTTATTAGATTTTAGTATTTCTTTGAACATCTTCTCTAGAAATTGGATTTATGAAAAATAAGGTATTTAGTTTTAGTATTTTATGATGTTCTCAGAAAGGTGCCTATTTCAACTTACAAACATTAATACCTATCGATTCAATTAGTTATTCTAATCTAGTCAGACAACTAGGATGAACATGAAATTCGAAAGAATAAACATTGTTCAATTTATCTGGTCTGACAAGATCTCTTATAACAAAAGAGAGGTCAATTAATCACTAATACTTATGTTAGACATAAGATTATGGTTAATGTAACTAGAATCAACTAAGTACTCGAATTTAGAAAAGTTTTAGAAACTTGAACTGAATCAAGTAGTGAATCAAAATGACTGAACATCTTGATGGGATCAATAGTCTTAGTCATAACAAGTCTTCTGAAATAATAAGTGTCTAATACAAGTTGCATACTCACTAAACCTTAAACTGTTATAGAAAATAAAAGAATTCCATACGTGTATGGATTTTTTAGAAGAAGTTCTAAAAAATCTTTTATTTAAGTCTGAAAACTTCAGTAGTAGTTTCTTCTCCAAGAGAAGAAAAATGGGGTTTTCCCAGCAACATCGAAACAAAATTAGATTGTTGTTCTCGATGGTGTCTTCCTTGAAAGGAGAAATGCAAGAAGACAAGTGGGAGAAATATTCGAATCAGATTCGAATCGAGCAACAAAAGAACACCGAATGGGAGTACAAAAAACTCGCCAAGTAACTTCTTCAAATAGTTAAGAAGGTTCTATGATATTGTTCAAATCCCCAGTGAGCCTTCAGAAGACCCACAAAAACTATAGCAGAACCGGACTCTGAAAATTGGCTAAGAGCCAAAAAGGAACAAAAGTACGAGTTGGTATCTAACATTCGTAAAGAAATGCAAGGGTTGATTTTCTGATAAGAATAATTAGACTCTTGTTAAAACAAGAGGGTATGTGGGAGTAAAACAAGACACTTTTACGTCCTGTATGTGAGACATACTAAAATTGAGAAAAGTTAAGGAACTAACTCAATAGGACACCAGACGAGGGTAAATAAAATTAAATGGTCATCGAAATCTATACAATTATAGATTAACAAATGATAAGACTCGTTCAAAAGAAGTTTTGAAAAGGTCTAACTAGAAATACTCTTCGAGAGAGATTCTACCCATCTCTCATTGAACACTACTTAGCAAGAAAACAGAATTTGGAAGTTCTGATGAGCAAAAGCACACATGAGGGAAACACTATTGTCACGAGACATGAAATTGATTATAAAGACCATCGATGTTTACCTGCACATCTAGAAATACAAAAGTATTTAATGTCGTCACCCATAAATAATAGAGAGATTCCTAAGATACTTGGAACCTCTAGGAGAAAATCTCTGAAAGTGAAAGTTAAAGAAAGTCATAAAAGCAACCTTCTGAATATAAAGATAAGAATCTTTTAGGAAGGACAACTTGGTGAAAAAGGGTTCTTCACAGTGGGAGTCGTTGCAAACTCTACTAGTATAGAAAATAATTAGGACTTAGGAAGTTTTAGTCTCAGTTTAAGAACTGATATTATCGTAAAAGCTGACAAAGGCTTTCTTCAGCAAGATAATAATAAAGCAGAGTGAAACAAAACGTGGACTGAATCCACAACTAAACTGTCACCCTAGAACGAACATGGAAGATGTACGAATCTAGGGAATTAGGGTCACGAAAGACTGCCCTAAAAGACTTGTAAAATTGGGTAAGTAAAGGAGTTTACGTGGGGAACTCACTTTTACAAACTCTTGTTGTCCGAAATAAATTAGTTTATTTCATCATCTAAATTGTGGTTTAGAATTTAGACGACATCCCTAAATAGTGGAAAGTTTCATGTAGGTTTATTAGTGTAACACCCCAAATCCAGATTTCCACGTCGGCCGCCATGAAAACCTAAACTTAAAGCATTTCTTCGCAGAACAGTAAACATATACGATATACTCATCGAGGAGACAAATAGTATCGAACATGAAGCTCCAAAAGTAACAATAAATCAACTACTGAAACTTTACCAAGTTTCTCAAAACTCATAGGATGTCTCTAAATCATCGACACAAATGTCGGACAAGATAAAACATAAATAACACCAAGTGTTTAGGAGATACAACTCCAAATAACTACCTAAAGAAAGAAAGAAAATCACTAAAGAAACTCCTCCAAGGCTAACTATGACTCAAGCAGGTGGCACTTCCCGATTTCCTTGTCCTGAAAAATAAAAGGTTGGGTCAGACCCCAACAAGTAGATTTCGAAACCTCTAAAGCCTCAATAGACAGTTTCAAGAGCTACCAAAACAAATAGACAACCACTTATCATGAGAAGATGTCCAAGTATAGTATCTGAGTTGTGACCATTAGAAATAAAATGTACCACATATATAACAAACAACAAAAAAGCGACATGACGAGTTGGTGTCCACCTTATGTAAGAGTGTGGCCCACAAGGTCATCTTGTGTTAGCGCCGACCCCATACGCTCCATACCTATATCACATCCGGTAGAGAGGGTCGAACCAACCACAATACTCTTACAACCCTTCACCAACTCCATCACGTCACACATACATAATATCACACCATTTGTAATAAACAACCAAAAGCAATATGACAAGTTGGTATCCACGTTGTATGAGAGTGTGGTCCACAAGGTCATCCATTGTGTTAGCGCCGACCCCATACGCTCCATACCAATATCACATCCGGTAGAGAGGGTCGAACCAACCACAAAACTCTCACAACTCTCCACCAACTCCATCACATCACACACATATAATAACATCACACCACAACATACATAAATCAAAATCATATTCGATAGCATATTACGACATACGAGTTCCATATTTGTAATTTTGCAAGTAATGAATCAATGATGATAATAGCCTAAAATTCTCCTATCATGTTGAGTTCTAGGGCATGTTCATGTATCTATATAAAGAGTATTGCCCAATAATGAGAGACATATAATTATAAGAGCTATATACTAAAATCATGGCAAATAGAGAGGTTTAGCCCTAAATATCATTGTAATACATGAATCTAGCATGGAAATGTAAATGAAGGTTGTATGGTTCATCAAGTATGTCATTATAGCAAATATCCTCAAAATCTAACACATAGATGAGATTCAAAGTGACCAAAAAAATGAGTTGGTACAAATATAGATCTACTACTTCTAGCATATATATTTATGTCAAGAACCCTAATCTATGTTCAAGTAATACTAAAATCTAGGGTTTGTGGTGTTATCTAATTTGTCTAGGTTTTCTATAAAAATGGCTATTCAAGCCCTAGAGGAGTAGAAATCTACCTTAGATCCCAAGCAAAATAAGCTCCAAGTAAAGAACAAGAAAGATAAATCACCAAGCTCGAACCCTTCTTCTTCCTCTAACTTTCTCTCACTAGAAAATCCCAAAATCTTTCTTTCTCTCTCTCTCTCTAACCCAAAATGAGGCTGCTAAAGTTTCAAAAGAAAGAAAGGAAAAGGAGGGGCAAAGTAGGCGTAGGGTTTCTTGAAGTGGGGTATTAAATGGGTGTTACTATAGGCACCCTAAATATTAGTAGGAGCACTACAATTAGATACGTGATCTAATGAAAGAAACCCTACTAAGTGAACATGGAAGCATTCCATTATATTATATCCCTAATCTAGGTCATTGATTGGACAACAATGACTTAAGAAGACTAGCATGAGTGATTGACAAGATATCGCTATTTCTTGGGCTATAGGAATAAGGGTATTCAAGTCAACATCATAGGTGTATAAATATACACTGGAAACCCACCAAGTGAGAGTGCTTCAAGAGTTGAAGATATGAGCATCATGACTCTCATTTAACAAATTGGAGAGATTCCTCTAAACATTAGTACTCGATCATCTTATGTAAGGAATGTCGAGCTTTGGTCCTGTCAAACGCCGCGCCGTAAAAGGAGGTTATAAAGACGTGGACCAGGTAAGACAGGATAGACATTAAGCTGAGTGGGAGTACAAGAATGGAATATGTCTACCTAACGAGATTCAGGATAAAGTATCTCTAGGCCACTTGAGGAGTGACAACTTGAAATGCATGGTCGTCCTCAAATGAATTAAATAGTTAATCATTTGATTTGACAGTCTGTCCTCCCGATCAAGAAAGTCTGATAAAGTGTGACGTATCGTTGAAATGTTTTAAGTCTGAAGGTATAACCTTCCTGATAGAAATATATCCTAAAGGTCTGAAGGTATAACCTTCCGAAGGAGTGTCCTTCGACCAAGATGGCAATGCGTACGATTTGACTTATAGGATAATGATGACCTTATTCGGAAGATCAATCAATCCGGTTCAATTAGGAGTCGTAATGCTTTGCTAGAAGCCGCTTACGGTCGTCGAGTCACTTCGGTTATCCGCGGCTAACACAGACTGGATCCTACAACGGGTTACACATAAGAATGGTAACTTGAACAGTGAGAATAGACTGATGAGAACTAGTATGTAGATGGATATGATCCAGTCTGATAATACTTAAAAGATAGAAAAGAATCGGGCTCGAAAGAGAAGACCGAAAAGGCAAAAACACACTTTTTGGGTCGGGAAGGGAGCTTATAGGGATTCCCCTGGCCGGCCATATAAGATAAGTGGGCCAGCCAAAAGAAGCCCATAAAGGGCTGTTGTGGCCGGCCACACTAAAGCGGAAACCCTAATTATGGTTTTTCCCTAATTAGGGAATCCGAGATAAATAAAACTCTTTTGTACTTATTTTTTCTGAGGGACTTTTAGGATTCCTTATTTGAGTAGGACTCTACTGAGGTAATGCCTATAGAAGGACCAGTTTAGAGTTCAGAAAAGGTGTGGAAATTTCTCAGAATGAAATCCCTCTCTTCACATAACTATTGGAGAGAGAAGATTTTAAGGAAAAAGTTCACAATCTATCTATCAGTCTAAAAGGAGTTCTTCATCTCAACCTTCAAGAAGGTCCTAGCTGACTGAAAGGAGGGAGTTCAAGTTATACATTCGGTGTCTTAAATAGAGGAGCTACACTTGAAGCTCTATGTCTTCCGAATACTGGTCGGGATTTAGTTCGTGGGAAAGCGAATCCAGGTATTCTTCTTTCTTCTAGTTCATTGATGAGTTCATGTATATGATCCTGGACAACATAGTGTTAATCATATGATGATTGAGATTCCGCCTACAACTCTAGTAATATGATTAGGATATGTATTAGATACATGTAATTCCCAACACGCAGAGCACACACCAGAAATCCAAACATATCCAAAGGAAGTACCATGTGATCAGGGAAATTAGAGAAAGAAAAGACGTGATCATTTGCAAAGTCCATACGGATGACAACGTAGTTGATCCGTTAACTAAACCGTCACCTCAGCCCAAACACAACTCACACATGAGGGACATTGCTATAAAGCGCATTGGGGAATGACATCATATGTAATTGGGAATCATAAAAGAGTTTATGTACCTAATTAGTTACATTCGATATCTAAAATAAAAGAGTTTTTTTTGTCGCTTAAATTTAGTTTAGTATTTAAGAGACCGTCCATAGATAAAGAAATATTCCAAATAAGTTTGTCAGATACGTGATCTGATGAATGAAACCATATTAAGTGAACTTGGAATTATTTCATTATTATATCCTTAGTCCAGGTCATTGCATGGACAACAAAGACTTATGAAGACTAGCACGTGAGGTCGATGAGATAGCGCAGTTTCATCGGCTATAGGAATAGTGTATTCGACTCGACTACGTTGATGTGTAATAGGGATTATACATTGGATAACCCGCAAATGAGAGTACATCAAAGTGATGAACGTCAAATACCTCTCATTGACAAGATTGGAGGGATTCCTCAAAACATGAGTGTTCCGCTCATATTAAGGAATGTCTGACTTTGGTTCCGCCAAACGTCGCGCTGTAAAAGGAGGTTATAAAAGCGGATACTGGGAATGACAGGATAAACATGAAGTTGAGTGGGGGTACAAGAATGGATTATGACCTCCTAATTAAATTAGGATGAGTGTCTAAGGGCCACTTGATGAGTAGCAACTGAAAATGAATGGTCGTGCTGAAATGACTCAAAAGTTAATCATTTGTTTGATAGTTTTACTCGAGATCAAGAAAGTCTGAATGACGTGACGTATCAGATGGGATACTAGTGACATGGGAATCGAGCATTGCATTTGTTCTAAGTACAAGTGGAAGTCTGAAGGAGATGTCCTTCGACCAAGGACGCAATGCGAGCAATTTGTTGGATAGGACAATTGACGAAGAAGATCATCAAGTCCGGATGATTTAGGGATCGTAGTGTTTAGCTAGAAACCAACGACGATCGTCGAATCGCAAAGCGATTCGCGACAAATTTCGTCAGGATCCTACAACGGGTTACACAAAGAGTGTCAACTTGATCGGAAGATATGACTAGAGGGATGAGACATATATATGTATATATATATATATATGTATATATATATATATGTATATATATATGTATATATATATATGTATATATATATGTATATATATATATGTATATATATATGTATATATATATATATATGTATATATATATGGGTGATACCCATAAGATATGTCCAAAGGGCCTAAAAAAAGTTGAGGCAAAGATAGTACAAAAGGTCCAAATGGAGGGATTTTGGGTCGGGGCACCAAAGGGATGTTTTGGCCCAAATGAGGGGTCGACCATGCTTGACCGGGTGCCCTTTAGGGGCCAGCCAGCTCTGCCGAAGGAGGGCTTGCATGGGGCGGCCACAAGAGAGGAAATAAGAAAAATATAAACTACTTTTTATTTTCGACTATTTCCTTAATCTAATTCAAGAGGGGCTTTTAGGAAACTTAATTAGGGTGAGACTCTAAATTAGGGTTCTATATAAGGTCTCTTTGGGACTTGAATAAGGTGTGGAAAAACACAGAGAAGCTTTAAACCTCTCTTTTTTTTTCTCTCCAAGATTCTTACACTTTAATGTTCTTTAACTTGGGTCAATCCTAAGAGCACGCTGAACAATTCAAAAAGAAAAAAAAACTTGGGCCAATCCTAAAAGCACATTTAATATTGGACATTAATTGGCTTAATTGTAATGTGATATTTGTCACATGTTATGTTTCATGTGTATAGTTTGTTTATCTCTCACCTATATAATTCTACAAATGAATACCTATAATGTTATATATATATATATATATGTTTC
Organism: Eschscholzia californica subsp. californica; assembly: GCA_002897215.1. Classification (NCBI taxonomy): domain Eukaryota; kingdom Viridiplantae; phylum Streptophyta; class Magnoliopsida; order Ranunculales; family Papaveraceae; genus Eschscholzia; species Eschscholzia californica. Next base: position 536,635 of record BEHA01000777.1, read on the forward strand.
ATTGTCATATTAAATAGTTAAACTTTCTTTTTAATATATGATAATTTTTTAATTAATTTAAATCGTTATTAATGTAATGCTTTCAGGTCACAAATTTATAACATGTTACTAAGACGCTAACAGGGTTGTAGTGGTAAGAGTTTCACGAATGAACACTTACATTATGCCCATGAACTGAACCACGAAATAACTTACTTAATCAAATTACTATCTCACTGGCTAAAACCATAAAGAAGTGAAGCATAATACATAAGAGGACTTAGGGTTGTTAACATCATAAGCGTAAAAAATACTTTATTATGTAAAGTGGTATTCTCCCACCCTAAGGTGCCTAACTTAAGCTCTATCAGATAAACTAATGATAGAATTACGAAGAAGCACCCTATCGCCGGTACCGCAGCCGATAAATACATCCTGTATGTAATATGTTGATATTTGATGCGAGCTCGAGCTCATTCCTTCACTTCTTCATCGTTTTGAATTTAATAATATGAATCATACTTTTCGCTAGCAGAATAGAAAATAAAATTAGAGAGAAAGAAACGAATTCATAAAAGAAAAAAATACAGACATTCTCTAGCCCAACATCGCATTTAGCTTCGTTGGCTAAGTTGTGTTGACCTAGTATGGTATAAGCTATGCCAATGAAAATAAAGCCACTGCATAATGAGTGTGACAATAATTGATTGGAAATCTTTCAAATGGAGTTTGGTGGCCATAGTCGTTCAAATTGAGAAGTGGAGACTGGTGGTTTCGAGGAAGTGGAGACTGGTGGTTTCGGAGAAGTGGAGAGTGGTGCTTTCTCTCTCTAACTTTTAGTTCTGTCTACTTTTTTCCTGTCTCTCTTTAATGCAATAGGTATTGTTGTACTTCCTCTCTCTTTTTCTCTCCAAGACTCTTACACTCCAACGTTCTTTAACTTGGTTCAATCCTAGAAGAATTTTTGATATTTGATATTAATTGGCCTTATTGTAATATGCTATGTGTCATGTGTTAATGTGTTATATCTCATGTATGTATTTTGTTTTTCTCTCTAATTGACCTGTACAATTCTACGAATGAATACCTATAATAATATATATATACATATGTTTTATTGTCTTACTAGATAGTTAAAATTACTTTTTTTAATATGGTAATTTTATGTTAAAATAGTTATTTCGACTAATCGAAATTTGAGGGTATTTCAGCTGAAATCCATTACCACTCAGATTCAATGCAGTAGCCAAGCTCTGCAACTTCAGCAATGATGACGTTATAGAACCTCCAAGTGAATTTACCCCAAGTTTTAACTCAAGGAGCGACGAATACTCCGAAAAGAAATCAGGAATTGGCCCACTGAACTGATTTTCCTTCAGTATCAAGACAGTTAATTATGTCAAGATCCCTTAGACTTGACGTGAGTTAAATCCTAGATCGACCGAATCTAATTTGTTACAGTTTGACAATTCATGAGGCAAGGGACCTTCCAAATGGTTATTGGATAGGTTTAATGTTCTCAACTGAATAAGGTTTCCTATCTCTTGGGGTATAGACCCTGGAAGTTTGTTTTAAAACAAGAGAATTGTAGAAATATTTAGACAGTTTCCCAAGCTTGAATGAATCATTCCACTCAAATTATTTCCAATGAAATCCATGAACGAAAAGTTGAGGTTTTTCTACGAAATTAGGAAGGGAACCAGTGAGTTTGTTCAGTTTAAGAATCAATATTTTCAATGTCGAACATTTACCATTATCAGAAGGAATAGTACCATTAAATTGATTCAGACCCAAAGTTAGAATACTTAATTGCTTTCTAAAGCAAAGATTTAGTGGGGTTTCACCAGAAAAACTATTGTTAGTGAGTTCTAGATGCAATAAAGGACCTTTCAATGTCATGTTTCCTATGCTAGATGGGATTGACCAATTTAACTGATTCACATGTAGATACACAATTTTCAAGTCTGGCATTTCAAATAAAGATTTGGGTATTTCTCCACACAATAAATACTAAAAATTGATAAGTAATACCACTTCTCTAGGATTTTAATTATCTGGTAAGTTACCTATAAACCTATTTTAAGAGAAATCCAAGTACTGAAGATCAGTATAGTTTCCCAACTTTTGTGGAATCTCTCCAGAGAGATTCTTAGAGCTAAGATCAATAAGTTGGATGAATCTAAGCCTACCAATTTTAGGAACTAATTTACAATAAACACAATACCTAGACAGACTTAAAGTGATTACATTGTTTCCATGGTCACATTTAATTCCTAACTAGTGACAATGGGTGGAATCAGGGGCGTGGGTAAAGGGGTGTGTCCAGTGCGGTGGCACCGTGCCCCCACTTTACCCTGATCCCAAATATTATCTACTGGAGAATAGTTATAACTGCAAAAGTTTTACAGAGTAACAAGAAGCGAATATATAATACCGTTGCAGTATTGTTTTCTCTCTCTAATTTATGTTCTCTCTGCTTCTCTTCTCTCTTTACTTTTCTTTTCGCTCTCTTTAATGTAATAAGTATTGTTGTACTTCCTTTCTCTTATTCTCTCCAAGACTCTTACACTCTAACGTTCTTTAACTTGACTCAATCCTTAAAGCATTTTTAATATTGGACATTAATTTGGTCTAATTGTAATGTGTTATGTGTTATGTGTAATGTGTTAATGTGCTATGTGTCATGTGATATATGTCATTGGTGTAGTTTGTTTCTCTCTCCAACTCACCTGTATAATTCTATCAATGAATATGATGCAGGCGAATCCAGGCCGGGCCCACAAACCCACACGTCCATGGCCTAATCGGCCAAGCTAGTACTTAGAAAGAGTCATAGTTTAGTAAGATTCATAATGAATCCATGTTTAGGAAATTACCTTATGTTAGTATTTTTATTATTTAGGAAGTTTTTATGTTTGAGTATCTTTAATATTTAGGAATCCTAGTTTGAGTCTAACATCCTATAAAAGGAGGTTTAGTCTGTCTTTTATTCATATATTGAAGAGAAAAACCCCTTGAAGTTTAATAAAGTTTAGTTTATTTACAGTTATTTACCGTTCTTCGTTTATTTACATCGTTCTACTTTTATTTCCGCTGCATCTACATCATGTGGTATTCAGAGCCATCAAAATTCTGGAATTTTTTTTTCTCAAGAAAAATAAAAATAAAAATAAAATATCTATGGATACATCTCCTCTTGAATGTTGAAAAAATTTTCCACGTTTATGTTGGGATCCCATTAGAGATACAACTCAATTTTATATTGATCGAAAAGATGAAAGAAAAATTCATCAAGTTTCTAAAATTCCTCTCTTCGAAGGTCAATTCCATATAAATTTTTGGATTCAACACATGGAAGATTGGTTCAGAAATCAAGAAGTTCATGACAAAGATAAGGTTTTTTTGGTTGAGCAACATATGTCCGAAAGAATCTATGAAGATTTCAATGCACTGCAATGGAGATTTATTGATCAAAGAAATCGATCATTGATGATTGGGATACATTAAAAAGTATCCTCAGGTATGATTTTATTCCTGTTGATGAATATTTATCACATATATAAACAAAGACTGAATCGAGAGTGATCGATAATATTGAGGGAGAAGTTGTTAACACAAGAAACAAAATTCGGTCGACGACGGAGGAGGAAGAAAGAAGTAATTTTCTTTCGTTAGACCGAAACCCTAGTCGGAAGCACCATTGCCTCGCCGAATTATTTGATGCATATGCAATTCCGGGAGAAGACATCCTTGTTTCGAATCATAAAATTTTTCCTTGTTTCAAATTTAACACTCAAACCCTAATCGGAAATTCCACCATCTATCCATTAGGACACACCAACCGTCCCTCCTATATCGGTTCTACCCACAACACACATCACCCTATTCAGCTGCCTGTGCACCCAACAATACCAGGACCAAACAATTCTAGCGTATACGTGAACAAGATAAATAACGAAAGCGTTGATAAAGAAGATTATCAACTTTCTGACATGCTTGGTCCTACAAACCATGATTATATTTCTTTCTATGGTCTCAGCTCTTATTTCCGACTTTATAATGAGGGTCTTTTGGCTATTAATCAGATTTATGTCCCCAACAAGGTAAGAAAAGTGGACGACTGCATGGCCTTGTTTCGATCAGCTAGTATCTTTATTATAGAAGATGAATCCGATAAGATGAAAGAAGAAGACGTCATTAGCAAAAACAACAACCACAACCACATTCCTATTATTCCAAGAGAGAGAAAATAGAAAATTCTTTATCTGGTTTCCAATTTAAAAAAATTTGATGTTGAGGATGAACCATTACCTTCTCTGAAGTTCATCTGTCGATTGAGAGGAGTCAGAGGTACCGGAAAATCAGATAAAGAAGGTTTTTATGCTGCTCTTTTAGGGCTTTACCTGAAGCACTCTAACACCCTAGCTTTCAATGTCAACTCCTTTCCAAAAGTGGGTTATATCAAAGAATTGCCTGAGAATTTTTATAGCATTCTTGAAATTATCCAAGTTCGAAAAAGTGATAATGATGACATATCAAACGGAGGAAACCGCTGAATATGTCAACTTTCTCATGATGGAAAAAGACGTTTTCTTAAACCAACCGAACCAAGAGAAGATCGAACCATGGTTACGATGAAGCAAATTGAGATTGTTTCAAAGGAAGCAAGAACTCTAAATAAAGATATAACGAATTCGAAATCACAGAAAGCAAGAGATGGATATTGGAATGATCCACATCACGGGTATTTACATGATCAAATTTCTAGCCTTTCCACTGAGTTCTTGATTCTTGATATGGATTCTAGTAAACTGCGTAAAACTTGTTCATCTTTGAAATGGTATTCATCGTTAGATTATTCGTTTGTTGGATCTACTTTGCTCGGTGTGACAATGGCAAGAAGAATTTTCCCTCGAATTTATGATGTCAAGTATGAAGAAGCTCATTACAATTACATAATTTGTGATCGATTACGAAAAGAAGTTCTTGTCCTTCTTCGAAACACACTGAAATTTCCAGACGCTTTCACGAGTGCTAAGAGCTATCTTGATAGTGTGACACGGGGAGAGAAGAAACTTGTTGCTGGAGCATTCTCACCACACCGGATTAATACATCATTAGACAAAAGATATAATAATGGAGGTTCTGAATTTGCAGAGCTTCAATGGAAATTAAAGGTCGATGATTTATTCAAACGCGGCAAACTGGAGGGGTACATGGCAGGTTGTGATGTTTCAGGGAGCATGTCCGGAACTCCTATAGACGTTTGTGTTGCTTTCGGGTTACTAGCATCAGTTATGAGTGAAGATTCATGTAAAGGGAAGGTTACCACATTTAGGGCCCTACCCTTTGACTCCGTCGTTCCAGGTGAGTGAACTTACTTCATTGATCATACCTTATGACTTTTGGTTGATAGATTTCATTGATGAATGACTAATTTATCCTTTTGCCTCGAGTATCCAAGACTCTCTTGCTGATCTCGTTGAGTAGAACCATTTAAACATGTAGGTCTCTTCTATAGACCTACCCGCATTGTCCCAAGGTAGAGGAGGTAATCTGCGAAAGCCGACCCACCTTCCTCGAACAAGGGCGCAACGAGTGTCTTAGTTTGGATAGGCACTTTACTCAAAATTACTTTTAGGGACTTTTACGCTAGTCTGGCGTTTGTTATAGTGAACTATTTAGCCTAACTAACATCCACGACATAAAGCGTAAATAAGTAAATGCGCGCGAGCATGTAAATCAAGCAGACATGGATCCTAGTATGGCCCCTAAGCTAAAAGATCTAATCTCCTTTGGTTTTATTCTTGTTTCGCCTTTTGGTTCGTCTTAGATCGCCATCTTTGAACCTCCATTGATTTCTCCCACTCGCCTTTGGATTCCTTCCTCGAGCTTCTTCAATGGACTAATTGACCCTAAACTCTAATTACAAGACTCTAACGATTCGCAAATCGTATAAACTTGAAATTAAAATTAATTACAAAGCATGCACCCATCCGTGCTTAAAACAAGAACAAGAAATAAATCTATGGCCATACTAGTTTCCCGCATTCACATCATATGCATTCATATAATATATCAAGGCTAAGAATTATATATGCATGATGATCTTGGGAGATACTTTTGTCGACATCATATGTCACATTACGGACCTTAAGTCTAAATTCGAAGAATTCGACTAATGGTGCGTTCCGGTTTTATCTTTTATGATTTCTAAAATCAATTTCAAGAAAAACTCCGTTTTGGGCTCGAGAAAGCCCGAGTCTTTTTCGGAAAAAACTTGGTTCGATTCTTAATGATTTCATAAATGAATTTAAAGAGAAACCCGTTTTGGCCTTCCGGATGGCCCAGATTAATTTTGGAATTATTTGGTTGGAATCGGGAGAAAATTTGGCAAAACCTCCTACTCGAATGATGGTCCATTTTCATGGTCCGAAAAGCCCGGGACAAGTCCTAGACATGTCCCGGCCCAAGCCCACAAAATGGCTCGGACAAGGTCCGGGCATGGCACGACCCATAGGGCGGCATGTCCTGGCCGAGGCCTTTAGGCCTGATCTCCTCCTGGCCGGAGCCAGGACGTTAGTCCATATGCACAAGACGCGTCCCAGACGCATCTGGTGCTGGACCAGACCAGCACTAAGTGTCTCGGACGTAGTCCGAGACACCCAGGACTTCTCAGACGCGTCTGGTCGAGTGCTCTTGGCGCGTCCTAGACGCGTCCAGGAAGCTCCCTCGCAGTTGCTGGTCGCGTCTCCAAGACACGTCCAGAAGCTTCTACCGCAGCTGCTGGTCGCATCCTAGACGCGACCTGGACGCGTCTCCAAGACGCGTCCAGAAGCTTCCTGGTTGCAGCTGCTGGACGCGTCCAGGAGCTTCTGTTCTGGAAAACAAAATTTGGAATATTTTAAAAGCTTCCAAAAAACCCTAGTTTCCAAATTTTTTTAATTTTTTTTTTTTTGCAAATCTCTATTTGCTATTTTCCAAATTTTTAAAACTCTTTCTAAATTTTGATATCCTCTTAGAACACTTCTAAAATTTTCAAAACTTTTAGAAACTTTTAAAATATTCCAAATTTTGTTTTTGGGAGTTTCCTAAACAATAAGTGTAGGGAGCCCGCCAACTGGGACTCCCTCCAACCCGTCTACCCTTTTTGGGTTAAAAAACAAACACAATTCTAGAGAGAGAAAGTGGTTTAGTGTTTGTCTTCTTACTCAAATGGGGAAGACGGGTTGGAGGGAGTCCCAGTTTGGCGGGCTCCCTAGACTCACTGTTTCCTAAAACTCAAAACAACTCCTTTTAGAATACTTCTAAAATTCTAAATTTTTGTTTTTGGGCGTTTCCTAAAACTCAAAAACAACTCTTTAATCAAACCAATTTGGATCAAAACCTTAGGTTTTTGAAAAAAAAACTATCAAGAACAGATTTTGAAATCTTTTGAAAAATCTTGAATCCATTCAAATTTAATAAAAACTTTGTGTTCAAAACACTTTTAAACACAATAATCTACCTAGAAAAGCATGGAATTAGTCCAAAACTTGGATAAGATAGGCTAATTGCAAGAGGCTCTGACGCCACTGTAGGGTTTTACACCCTTATACTAATGTCAATGGCGGAAATAAGACATCTAATGTCTACATTGTATTCCCGGGATCACATGCATAAGCCCATTATGATAGTAAGCAAAACTAAAAGATGAATACCTTATTCGCTAGTTTTTCCCTCGAACCTTTCCAATTGCTTTTAAGAAGACCAAGAGCTTCAAACGTAGTTCCTCTATTTTGGACACGAGCAATCAACTTGATCTCCCACCTTGTTGTTAGCTAGCACGAAGAAGAACACCTTTCTTCTTTGACTAGATAGATAGTAATGGGAATTAGCTCACTTTCTCCTCTCTACTTGATGTGGTAGAGTAAGAAAGCTTAGAGAAAAATTCCACACCTTATTTTCTGCCCTAAGAGTGTTTATATAGAACCCTAATAAGAATCCACCTTCTTTTAGGTTTTCTAAAACACCCTTTAAAATAAGATTTAGGGAAATTATCGAAAATAGCAACTAGTTGATATTTTCTCAATTCCCTAAGGAGATGACGTCCAAAACCAGTCAAAATTGTCAGATTTAATGTTCATAACATAAGGAAACCTCCCTAAAAAAATCAACCCAATCCGAGCCCTAAAAGTGCCTGAATCGGTTTAGGCCGGGATTTTGGGCATTTTGTACTATCTTTGCCTAATTTTTCTTTAGGCTTATGAGACATATTTATGGGACATTCCCATTATTATATCTCACTCCCACTAGTCATATCCTAGATCAAATTGACACTCTTATGTGTAACCCGTTGTAGGATCCGGTCGAAGTTAGCTGCGAATTTACTTCGTAATTCAACAATCGTGGTTGGTTTCTAGCTTAAACTCCACGACCCCTAAATCGACCGGACTTGATGATCTTTTTTATCAATTTTCCTAGCCGACAAATAGTTCGCATTGTCACCTTGGTCGAAGGACATCTCCTTCAATTCCTTCAGTTGTCTCGATGGGGGTAAGTTATTACGTTCATCTCATAAATTGTCATCACAATGTTGTACTGCGTCGTTCTTCACCGATGCCTATAAACACGTTTGTTTTGAGTGATTCTCTGAACACATTGACATTCTCTACTAATGTTTGTTTTCCTATGATTGTGTTGATATTCAAATGATATTAATCCATCAGTTGATACCTGATGCACCCAAAAAGGTTGCACACCCAAGCGGAGGTATCAAGTAGTAACCGGTAAAACCGGAGTCGATCCAAGGATAGGTTGGTAGTCCGGGTAGCGGGAGAGTCTAGCCCATTGGTCTACGAGTCACTAACTATCTTAGATTAAAAAGAAAAGGTGTCAATTTGGGTTTTTGATTGGTTTAAATGAAATAAAGAAAACAAATAAAACTAGCTAAACAATTTAAGTAAAAGGCGAGAGAGATTCGAGAGAAGAGTCGGAAGAACAAGAATCGGGAGGCAAATAAGTGAGAGAGGTGCCGATTCGGGAATCCGATATGATAAACCTACGACTATGTGTAGTCCGATCTAATGTTCCAAAGTATAATCAATGATCGACTCCTAAAAGTAGATGTCTCTAAGTACTACGTATATCCGGGGATCATACTTAGTCAAACAAACGCCTTAATCGGTTAATCCTGAGACATCAAAAGTGTTATCTAGTCGCCTAACTATGTGAAGTGCTTAACAAGACACATGAAAATACGATCGAAATGATAATCGAATCAAATGAACATCAATTTATAATCAAAACATGAAATCATATAAAACATAATCATAACATTTATCACATTTCATCCCATATGATCGACACACTAAAGTTAGCTAAACATGGTGAATGAATAACAAATGACAAGAAGATGATAAGAGAATCCCCCTTTTTCGATGTGGTTAGAGGCTAAGATCGTCGGAAAATATGAGTAGTTAAGGTGCATCCGATCTCCCCTTAGCAAATTTATGGGTTCCCTATAGCGACCGTCATCATCTTCTCCATTTAGAACTCAACCTTCATTAAAGCTAAACCCTAGCTTTCTCTCTGTAGCAATCTTCAACCAAAATCAAATCAAACCACATGGGAAGCAAGCCAAGATGATGGGGAGTAAAAACCCTAAGATTTCGGACCAAGAAGGTTGTCGGAAAAGCAAGAAAATCCGGCTAAGTTTCCGGCCAAAAATGCTTGAAAATCCAGAGCATCCTGTCCCTTGCTGGTCCGATCTGCAGATGCGTCCCGTGAAGGCATCCTTCCTCTCCCATGGGCCTTCCGTAGTCCGAGCTCGAGAACGAGCAACACAGCCCGAGCTGCTGTTGCAGCAGCAGGCCGTCCGGGCTGCAGAAGCTCTGGTCCGTGCTGCGGGGTTGCTGCTGCAGCTCCCTTGGAAGCTTTCTTCCGTGCGCTATGCTGCTGTTGTCGGAGCTCTTGTGGTCGCGCGACTTGCTCCGGCCATCCTTCCTGAACTCTTGTGTCCGACCGAAGCTTCGGCCGGCCTAGCTTGTTCGGCCAAGCTTTGGCCGGTCTCCTTCCCCTTTCTTTCTTCTCTCTAGCAAACCCTCATGTAACTCAAACCCTAGATTTTTTATGGAGAAACTCTACCCTCCTTTTTTCTCTCTACCTTGGTAGCTTCGTGAAGAAGATGATGAATAGCAGCTCCTTTACTACTAAAACCCTAGGTCAAGACTTAGTCAATTTCTTTAGACTTTGTTGTCTTGGATCCATAAAGAGAGGGTGCTCATAAAATCTTTCCTTGTCATTCTTCTTTGGGCTCTTGGGCTTGCACTTGGACTTGGACTTGGTCTTGGGCGTTGATTTAGAGACCAAGTTGGTGCCTCCATCCTTGTCTCTACATCTTCAAATTCTCACAAAGGACTCAAATACCCTCGGACTTCTTTCTTTCATAACTTCCCCGTCTGAACTCGGAATTGACTTCTGTTTTCACCGTCGGACTCGTCATTGACTCCACTTGTCATTTGATTTGCTTGGAATTTTTTTTCTCTCGTTTTGGGCACATGAAATGATAGTGATTAATGCTTCTTTTTATTCTGAATCACACGCTTAACTCCAAAAAAGGTACCTAACATGAAAAACACATAAAATATCATTTATAATGCTCGAAACGAACTAATTGCTCTAAGTTAATCTCTCCAATTGTGTCATTTTCATGTCAGATCATGATCCCTAAACTTAAACTTTGCTAGTCCTCGAGCAAACAAAACAGAATAAAGCCTAACTCACTTTCGGAGGAATCCCGATTGCATTTAGCATATGCAACAAGCCTTTAAACCCTTATGTTACTCCTAGAGGACGAGTGTTGTCTCGTGAAGGTTTCCATAAATGACACCCACAAACATCGAGTTTCAAATACATAAGGGTCTACATCCAAATCATATATAAGCATGGCTCATATAGTAAAGGGTTTAAGTGTGAGGGTAAGAATTCGCGGGTCAAGAAGTAAATGATGTGACACGAAAATGTCACATTTGGAGAGCCTAACTTAGACTAATTAGTCCTTTTCGAGTGTTATCAATAATATTTTATGTGTTTTTCATGTTAGGTACTTATTTTGTAGTTAAGCGTGTGATTCGGAATAAAAGGAGTGAATTATCACTATCATTTCATGTGCCCAAAGTGAGAGAAAATGACTTCTAGCAAATCAAATTACAAGTGGAGGCAATGACGAGTCTGACGGTGAAAACGGAAGTCAATTCCGAATTCGGACGGAAAAGTTATGAAAGAAAGAAGTCCGAGGGTATTTTAGTCCTTTGTGATAATTTGAAGATGTAGAGACAAGGATGGAAACACCTATTGGTTTCTTAACCAAGCCCAAAGCCCACACAAGCCCAAAGAAGAATGACAAGGAAGAATTATATGAGCACCCTCTCTTTATGGATTAGAGTCAACAAAGTCTAAATGAATTGACTAAGTCAAGGGACTCTAGGGTTTTAGTAGTTTAGGCTACTATTCATCATCTTCATCAATCAATCAACAACCAAGGAAGAGAGAGAAAAGAAGAGGCTAGGGTTTTTGGGTGTTCTTGAACTCTAAGCTTCTAGGGTTTGAGTGGAAGAGAAGAAAAGAGAGAAGAAGGAGGTAGGAGTAACCGGCCTTAGCTTGGCTGGCCAAGCAAGGCCGGTACTACAACCGCTCGAGCAGCCATGGAAGCATAGGCTCGGGAGCAGCAGAGCACAAGCACGGGAGCAGCAAGTCGCGACCAACAGCTCAGGAAGGCTACAAGGAGCACGGGACAGCAGGCCGGAACAGCAGCAGCCTTGCAACACGAACAGGAGCTTGTTGTGCACGACCGGAAGCTTTCCCGGAAGCAACTCGGCATCAGCTTCCTCTCGGCCGGACGCGCACACAGACGCACCTGCAACTCGGACCTGCAGCTCGGACAGCAACCCTTGGCTCGGGACAGTGTGCACATGGCCGGATTTCTTGATTTTTGGCCGGAATCTTCACTTCTTTGGCCGTATTTTTTTATAGTTTCCGGAAACCTTCTTGATCCGGAACCTTAGGGTTTTTTTTCCCCATGTCTTGATTTTGCTTCCCATGTGGTTTGATTTGGTTTTGGTTGAAGATTGCTAGAGAGAAAGCTAGGGTTTAGCTTTAATGGAGGTTGGGTTCTAAATGGAGAAGATGATGGTGGTCGCTATGGGGAGCCCAGATTTCTCTAAGAGGAGATCGGCTGCACCTTAACTACCATATTTTCCGACAAGCTTAGCCTCGAACCACATCGAAAAAGGGGGATTCTCTCATCATTTTTCTTTCCATTTCTTATTCAATCACCATGTTAGCTAACTTTAGTGTGTCGATTATATGAGATGAAATGTGATGAATTCGTGATTATGTTTAATATGATTTGATGTTTTGATTACAAATTGATGTTCATTTATTTCGATTATCGTTTCGATCGTAATTTCATGTGTCTTGTCAAGCACTTCGCATAATTAATAAATGAAACGAGGTATTTGATATCGATCGTAGTCTAAGTCATATTTTCATGTGTATTGTCATGCACTTCACATAGTTAGGCGACTAGACAACACTTTCGTTGACTCGGGATTAGCCGATTATGACGTTTGTTTGACTAAGTATGATCTCCGGATATACGTAGTACTTAGAGACATCTACTTTAGGAGTCGAACATCGATTATACTTTGGAACATTAGATCGTACTACATATAGTTGTAAATTTATCATTATGGATTCTCGGACTTCGACACCTCTCTCACTTATTTATTGCCTCCCGACTCTTGATCCTCCAACACTTCTCTCGAATCTCTCTCGCCCGTTTACTTTTATTGTTTAGTTAGTTTACTTGCTTGCTTTATTCTTTTTGTTACTCTCACAATCAAAACCCCCAATTTATCTTTGTTTCCCTTCATTTTTAGTCTAAGTTAGCTTTTAATATCTAGACCGAGGGATAAGACCCTTCGATTTCCAAACTACCTTCCTATCCTTGGATCGACTCCGATTTTATCGGTTACTACTTGATACCTCCACTTGGGTGTGCAACCTTTTTGGGTCCATCAAGTTTTTGGCGCCGCTGCCGGGGATAGGTTTAGTAGTTAGGATAGCATTTGTTGTTTTGTTCATTAGTCTCGTGTTATTTGCTTTCTTAGATGTTTTTTCTTTATTTGTTTTGTAGTTTCTTTCTTATCTTTTTATTTTTTTTAGGTAATGTTTCTAGAAAAGAGCCAAAAGAGACATTAAGCGAAGGAAAAGGAAGGAATCGAGAAGCTAAGCAAAGAGGCGAACTCTTTCCAACACTAGTCGATCATCTACAAGTCATCAGGACTACTTAAACTTATATATGAATGGTCCTATTAGTGATAAGAATAGGCGAGTTGAGCCTGACCGACCTAGGATGACCATGGGTGAATACCGACAGATGTATGGAGTTGGTCAGACTCGTCATGAATATGGTTTTAGGGATTATGAGAATGAGGGTAATCAACCCCGTAAGAGTCTTCGAGACTATCGACAAGAATTTGGGATGACCACACCTTCATGTATGAATTTTTCATTTGATGAGGACCGTAGTTCTATTAATATTGATCGACCACGTCGAAGTCTTTGTGACTATCGACAAACATATATGAACGGTTCATTTAGTGATGACAATTCCCGACTCGATGATTCCATTCAAAGAGTTGGGTTTAGGTATCTACATGAAGGTAGTGAAGAAAGGACCATGGAGACCATTAGCCCGGTTTGTGTTGTTTGTGCTGTTTGTGCGAGCTTAGACCATTTGATCGAGTATTGTCCCGTGATCCATGTTCCGCAAGAGTCTTCGTCTAGTTATACTCATGTGACTTATTACGAGGAGATGTCGGAAGATACTCTCCAAGCAATTTTAGAGTACCAAACTAGATTTAATCGAGATATAACGGAGATCACGGAACGGATTCTCAAAATTGTTGATAGACTTGAGTTAGAGCCTATCGTCGACGAGGACGGGGTTTGCGCACCCCAAAATCAAGAAGAGACTATGAATGACGGTGAGGGTAATACACCTAACTCTAATCTTAAGTTAAATGTCGAAGAAGCTCCTGATAGACCTTTTGAGATGGAATTGACCGGTGACCCTTATTACTCACTCTCCCGCCGACCTTCGTCATCTCACCATGATAGGACTACAGTAGACCTTGATGTTCAAGATGAGGGCTTTATGAGCAAGTTTGGGGATGAAACTATTATGAACTTTCCAATTTTTGACACTTGTGAAGTGGCAGTCTTGGATGCCATATTAGGAAGGAATAGTGTTGTAACCAACTTTGAGGCCCTAGATGCCTTTAAGGACGTCGACGACATAGAAGTTAGCGAGATAATGGATAGCCTGTTGGATTATTTACCTAAGGAAACCACAAACCTTGACTTGGTCCCCGAGCATATTGCCTTACCCTTAGAGTTTAGTTCGACCTTCCACATGATCTCAGACTCGGTTGTTGACCCCTTCAGGGACACTTCGTACGTCTTTCCTAGCATGTCTAGGGACTTAGTGGATGTTTTATCCACTAAGCTTGAGTTTGATTATTTGCTTCGGACTGACCTCTTAGACCTTCATTTGTATGTCGATCCTTTTGACGACTGTTTAGTCGTCGCCCCTAGCATCTATGCGCACTTAGTGGACCGTGCATCCACTAAGTTTGGGGATGGCTTCTTTTCGCTTATAGTCTCACGTGCACTGTTTTGGTTTAATGTTCTTGTGAGACTTTTAGCATTTGTATATAGCTTTCTTTGGGTTGACCCCCAAATCTTCCGTCTTTTGCTTTATGATCGTTAGGCTAATTAAGGTGGCCTTTAATGTTTGTGGGTATCATCTCTGGATACCCTCCGCGAGACATAACTCGTGCTCTTGTCGGAAAACAAGAGAATCAAAGGCTAATTGCATAGCTCAATGCAATCGTGTATACCCGCGTTATTGGTAGACTTTATATGGTCATGTCTTTTATGTGCTTCATTCTTATTATGTTTTGGATATTTTAGGAGCATTTCTTATATGTTTTACTTCTAAGGTGTGGTTTGTTCCAAGTTTGGGGATGGCGTGAGCTTGGCATCAACTTGGAACCTCTTTATACATGAGTCTTGGTAGTATCATCTTTTATCTCCTTTGATTATGGTAATATCTCTCCACTCTTCTGTTTAAATTGATGTGCCTCTTTATCATTTGGTAAGTGTATGCTTAGAACATTGAGGACAATGTTAGTTTAAGTTTGGGGATGCGGGATATGACCCTAACCAATGCGTGACCATGGGTTTCAAAGACAAAAAGGTTCAAATTAGCCAAAATTTGAAATTTTTTTAACATTTTAAGTAGACTTGCATGTGATTATAGTGATAGTTTTAAGAATGTTGATGCATATGTGTCGAGTTTATGAGTTTTGTGATTGCTAATGTTCTTTGCATGAAAGTCGAGTCTTTGAGTGTTTGTGTTATACTATGGGAGTAACATCTTAGTGAAGAAGAAACATCTCTAAGAGACCTAGAGTAGTCATTAGTGGAGACTTAACCCGTGTGAGAGATCAAAGCCTAAATTGTCCTTCGAGTGTACTCTTCCGCACTAACTCCGAGTAGAATGAAGAGCTACTCAACCTCGTAACTATTAAAAGAGCTCATTTGATCTCGTGCGCTCAACTTCCTTAGCCACTAAAAGTGACATTAGGATAGCGAATTAACCTTGCCCTTGTAGTCCATGAAACCCAATAAGAGTGTCAACTAGAGGAAAGCGGATACTCCATCATCATCCATCATCTTATATCCCGAGAATGAAGACATGAGAAGAAAAGAATGAAGAATGTAAAAGCAAGTATGAAAGGAAAAAAAAGTTGATTGCACGAATATAGTATTGTGTGAGTTATGTTTGTTTTATGTGATGTTGTGTTATGAAAAAAAAAAGTGAAAAAGTGAAAAAAAGAAAGAAAGAAAGACAAAAAGAAAAAAAAATGAATGATGAATAAAGTTGTTTATGTTATGTTCGATCATGTTAGTTCTTTTGTTTATGTTATGTTCGATCATGTTAGTTCTTATGTGTGTTTGTGTGTATGTTCATGAATAAGTATTCGAAGCAAGAAACGAATGTGGAAGTGCTTAAGAGGTTCTATCATGAAGAGTTCGACATTCTCGGGAATCCTCCATCGTCATCCATCTCTAGTATCCGTTGACCTTTGGAAGGCATTCTTAGAGGGTAAAATGGGTGAGAAGGGTGAGTGAGCTTCCCCACTCTGTTTAGTGGCTAATTCCTTTTCGAAGATCATTCGTTCCAAAATGTTGTCCTCACCCCTTTTTATGTGTGGAGTCCATGTTAGTGATCACACTCACACATACGAGCGAACCATTCTTGAGTGATTTCATATTTAGAGTGTATGTCCGTGAGGCCGAAGTCGAGGCGAAATGTACTAAACTAGGAAATCAAGGCGTTGTGACTTCGGAACATTGATGTTGCTCGTTATGGTATGACACTTGCATTGTAGGGTAAGATCATTAGTGAAGAGGTCCTTAGCTTTTATATGAACTTATTTACTTTATTCATTATGTGTTGACATGCTTAAACCCTTTACTATATCAATCATGTTTATCTATGATTTGGATTTTGGACCCTTGTGTATTTGAAACCATGATGTTTGTGAGTGTCATCTATGAAAACCCTCACGAGACAACACTCGTCCTCTAGGGGTAACCTAGATGTTTCAAAGGCTTGTTGCATACGCTAAATGCAACCGGGATGCCTCCGAAAGTGAGTTAGGCTTTTATTTTGTTTTATTTGCTCGAGGACTAGCAAAGTTTAAGTTTGGGGATCTTGATGTGACACGAAAATATCACATTTGGAAAGCCTAACTTAGACTAATTAGTCCTTTTCGAGTGTCATCAATAATATTTTATGTGTTTTTTCTTGTTAGGTATCACTTTTCGAGTGTCATCAAAAAAGTTTTAACACCCTCTCGCCAAAATAAAATAAAATACTAAAATAACTAAAATTTAAAAAGGTCTTCTTTGATGTCCTTCTCCTTGATGGTCCTTCCCTTTAGCTCCTTTGTGAATCTACACAAAGAAAAGAAAAGCAAGTCAAAGTAATCAAAAGAGACAAAAATAAAAAAAACCAATTCAAGATTGAAAATAAAATTAAACCTATCCCCGGTAGCGGCGCCAAAAACTTGATAGGCCTAAAAAAATGTCTTATCCCCAAGTGTAGGGATCAAGTTATAGTATTTCTAATAAGTCTGAGAATCGTCAAGGAACAAACAATTTCACCTAAGTCTCAAATTAAAACTCCTTTCGAAATTTGATTTGATTTTGAAAACTATTTTCAAAAGAAAACAATACTAATAAACTAATAAGAATGAAATCAAGGTGGGAAAGAAATCTTGGGTTCTTGATTCCACCACATAAATGGACTATCTAAAACATGCATTACATTGACATATCCCTTTTTTTCATGTATAACTCAAAATCTAACATAATAAACTATTTAGATTCCGGAAGATATTCTATAATAACTCAATTCAAAATCATATATATTTGATTGACTATCATATAAAACTAAATTCCTAAACTATCATTCATTATCTAAAAAACATATCTCATCTAATAACTTAATAAAAGCATGAAATATCTAATTATAATGCATGAATGATGTAAAGATCATAGAATCAATATGAAATGACAACTAATAAACATTAAAGCTCAATAGACGGATTTACTAATTAATAACATATCTCAAAATAAGTCCAAGTATGGGTTTCCTATACACCCTAGATACAAGATTAGTTACTCATTGAATTTAGAGACATATACATTGATAAAATGAAATACATGAAAATAAATAAGACAAAGAAAAGAAATCACCCAAACCCTTGCTCCAATTGATTTCCAAGTATGATCCAAGTTATGCTCCAAATCCAAATAATAGCACTTTAGTTGATGATAGAAGAAGAAGAGATTTAGAAAAGAAGTTATGGAGAAATTAGAAGTTTAGATGAAGAAATTAGAAGTAGAAAGAAATTGTATAGAATAGATGAAGAAATTAGAAAAGCAGAGAGATTGGAAAGGAAGATAAGAAAAGAGATTGGAAATAAATTATGGTGGAATGGGTGTAAAAGAAAAGAATGGAGGCTAGGGTTTTTAGTTTAGAAGAGGTAGAGAGCTATGTTGTATTAAGCGAGAGGCGAGTCGAGGCGAGAAGGCTATCGCCTCGCCTTGGCGCGCTTTGGCGAGCGCTTCATAGTTGTTGAAAGTAGAGAAGAAAGGGAGTTGCAGAAGATGAATCAGAGAAAAAGAAGAAGAAGACTAAGGGGAAAAGTGAATATAGTGCTGCTGGTTGAAGAAAAAAATAGATATAGAAAACCCTAAAAGAACTTAAGTCCCGACCCTTAGATTATAAGATCAATGGTTCAGATTTGGTCAAAAGAATTCTGACTTTTTAGATTTTTAAAATTTCGGACCAAATCTGAACCGTCTATGTTATAATCTTTTACCATTAAATGTGTGAACTAATCTTGGCCTTTAGATTAGATTTAAAACCCTAATTCTCAGCTTCCTTTCTTTTTCTCTCATCTTTCCAGCCGAAAAGTCTTCTTCTTCTTCTTCTAAACCCTAAAACCAGAAACCACCTCCTTCCCGCTTCCTTCTTTTCTCAGGGCAAATTCAACAACAGTCGTCTCTTCTCCTTCAACCTCTAGAAAACCCTAAAAATGTCTTCTTCTCAATTTTTTTCTTGTCTGTCGCCTCAAACTCGCTTCTTCTTCTCTGAGTCGAGCAAAGTCGATCGCTTAAGCGCGCTTAAGCGATACCAGGGAAAACCAAGTGAAATGTATTTCAAGCGAGTCGATGGCTTCAAATACCTTGCACCTAGGTCGCCTAAGGAGCGCTTCAGCGCGCCTTTGACAACATAGGTAGAGAGAAAGGGAGGCTAAAAGAGGAGAGAGAAAGATGGATAAAGAATGAGAATGAGAGGGTTGTTCAAGTCTACCAAATAATGTGAGGAAGAGGTTTATTTATATTGGTGGTGGCTAGGTTTTAGATGATAAGGTTGAAAAGGGTAAAAATGGAAAGGTTTGGTTACTTTATCTCCAAGAAATAGATAAGCATTGACTAAGGAATCAACTAGTACAATTGGGGGCAAATTTGGAATTTTTGGTGGGAGTTGTGGTGAAAAGATGCCCACTTGTGAATTTGTTATAGGCTGAAAATTGAGTGGGACAAAAAGGAGGGACATTTCTGTAAATTCAGGGGCTAAAAGTGAAAAACCCTTACCAATTTCGTTATGTGGCGGCTGGGAATAAATGATGTCGCTATGGTGCTTCGCGGTGTAAGCTAATAAACTTCTTAGGCCATAAAATCAGGCCACATCATCCCACCAGTCAACATTATTTGACTTCATCTTTGCCTTCGCATATTTCACTCATCCAGACTCCAATTTGACTTCCGTTTTCTCCTACGGGCTCGTCTTAGACTCTACTTTCTTCCCATGCACTGAGCTTTACCAAATTACCAGAATGTCCTTGACTCCAAATGACCAATATACCCTTCATGCATCTTTTTCTCATTTTTAACCGTTTTCACACCTAACTTTGCAAAAGACATCTAATCAAGAAAACCAACCATTTTATTACAATAAAGACTCGAAACAGACTAATTCGACTAAATTAAACGACTTAGATGGGACATTTTCATGACCCATCAGGTCTCCATGGTCCTTTCTTCACTACCTTCATGTAGATACCTAGACTTGACTCTTTGAGTGGAATCATCGAGTCGGGAATTGTCATCACTAAGTGAACTGTTCATATATGCTTGTCGATAGTCACAAAGACTTCGACGTGGTCGATATATACTCATAGAACTACGGTCCTCATCAAATGACAAATTCATACATGAAGGTGTGCTCATCCCAAATTCTTGTCAATAGTCTCGAAGACTCTTACGGGGTTGATTACCCTCATGCTCATAATTCCTAAGACCATATTCATGATTTGTCTGACCGACTCCATACATCCGTCGGTATTCACCCATGGTCATCCTAGGTCGGCCAGGCTTAACTCGCTTATTCCTATCACTCATCGGACCATTCATATATAAGTTTGAGTAGTCCTGATGACTTTTAGATAGTCGACTAGTGTTGGAAATTGTTAACATAATGTCATCCTCATCATCATCAAATGACAAACTTTCCATGGTCTCACAATATTCAAGAATGCAAACACACAATCACAAAATGGAAACAAACACTTATAGAACTAACAATCACACACAAGTAAAGATGAAGAGATAGAATACGATACTATCGAGTGCTCCTCTCGTTTCGTTCGCCTCTTTGCTTAACTTCTCGATTTCTTCCTTTTCCTTCGCCTTTATGTCACTTTTGGCTCTTTTCTCGAAATCGGGACCTAAAAAAGATAAAAAGATAAGAAACTACAAAAAAAATAAATAAAGAAAAAACGTCTAAGAAAGCAAATAATACAAAACTAGTGAGTAAAACAACAAACTGTATCTAAACTACTAAACCTATCCCCGGCAGCGGCGCCAAAAACTTGATGCACCCGAAAAGCTTACACACCCAAGAGGAGCTATCAAGTAGTAACCGGTAAAACCGGAGTCGATCCAAGGATAGGTTGGTAGTCCGGGTAGCGGGAGAGTCTAGCCGACCGGTCTACGAGTC
This sequence comes from Eschscholzia californica subsp. californica, assembly GCA_002897215.1. NCBI lineage: Eukaryota > Viridiplantae > Streptophyta > Magnoliopsida > Ranunculales > Papaveraceae > Eschscholzia > Eschscholzia californica. The sequence goes on from BEHA01000777.1 coordinate 557,300, forward strand.
ACTCACTATCTTAGACTAAAAAGAAAATGTGTCAATTTGGGTTTTTGATTGGTTTATAAGAAATAAAGAAAACAAATAAAACTAGCTAAACAATTTAAGTAAAAGGCGAGAGAGATTCGAGAGAAGAGTCAGAGGAACAAGAGTCAGGAGGCAAATAAGTGAGAGATGTGCCCAACCGGGAATCTGGTATGATAAACCTACGACTATGTGTAGTCCGATCTAATGTTCCAACGTATAATCGATGTTCGACTCCTAAAAGTAGATGTCTCTAAGTACTACGTATATCCGGGGATCATACTTAAACAAGACACATGAAATTATGACTTAGACTACGATCAATATCGAATACTTCGTTTCATCTATTAACTTTCATAACATTTATCACATTTCATTCCATATAATCGACACACTAAAGTTAGCTAAACATGGTGAATGAATAAAAAATGACCAGCAGATGATGAGAGAATCCTCCTTGTTCGATGTGGTTCGAGGCTAAGATCGTCAAAAAACATGAGTAGTTAAGGTGCATCCGATCTCCCCTTAGCAAATTTATGGGTTCCCCGTAGCGATCGTCATCATCTTCTCCATTTAGAATTCAACCTCCATTAAAGCTAAACCCTTGCTTTCTCTCTCTAGCAATCTTCAACCAAAATCAAATCAAATCACATGGGAAGCAAGCCAAGATGATGGGGAGCAAAAACCCTAAGGTTTCGGACCAAGAAGGTTGCCAGAAAAGCAAGAAAATCAGGCCAAGTTTCCGGTCAAAAATGCTTGAAAATCGGGTGCATCATGTCCCTTGCTGGTCCGACCTGCAGATGCGTCCCGTGAAGGCATCCTTCCTGTCCCGTGTGCCTGCCGTAGTCTGAGCTCGATAACGAGCAACACAGCCCGAGTTGTTGTTGCAGCAGTTGGCCTTCCGAGCTGCAGAAGCTCTGTTCCGTGCTGCAGGGTTGCTGTTGCAGCTTTCATGGAAGCTTCCTTCCGTGCGCTATGTTGCTGCTGCCAGAGCTCTTGTGGTCGCGACTTGCTCCCGACCACCCTTCTCAAACTCTTGTGTCCGACCAAAGCTTTGGCCGGTCTCCTTCCCCTCTCTTTCTTCTCTCTAGCAAACCATCAAGTAACTCAAACCCTATATTTTTTATGGAGAAACTCTAGCCTCCTTTTCTCTCTCTCTCTCTCCTTTGGTAGCTTCGTGGAGAAGATGATGAATAGTAGCTCCTTTATTACTAAAACCCTAGGTCAAGACTTAGTCAATTTCTTTAGACTTTGTTGACTTGGATCCATATAGAGAGGGTGCTCATAAAATCTTTCCTTGTCATTCTTCTTTGGGCTCTTGGGCTCGAACTTTGTTTTGGGCTTTGATTTAGAGACCAAGAGGGTGCCTCCATCCTTGTATCTACATCTTTAAGTTCTCACAAAGGACTCAAATTCTATCGGACTTCTTTCTTTTATAACTTCCCCGTCCGAACTCGGAATTGAAGGATATATTCCCTCGGTCTGAAGGAATGTCCTTCGACCAAGATGTCAATGCGTACGATTTGGCGAATAGGATCATAATGACCTTACTCGGAAGATCATTAGTCCGGTCCAATTAGGGGGCGTAACACTTAGCTAGAAGCCAACTACGATCGTCGGATAACTTCGGTAATCCGCGGCTAACATAGACCAGATCCTACAAGGGTTACACATAAGAGTAATGGTTTGAACGGAGAAAATTTACTAGTAATAGACTGGCATATAAGTGGATTGGATCCATTATTAGTAAGTCCAATAAGTTCGGAGGAGTCCGAACAAAGATATAAACTTCCGGGTCTTAAAGGAAGACCCGGGAAGGCTTTAGGTGGGCCGGCCATGTGATGGTCGACCTAAGCAAGGGGACGGCCATCTCATGGGCGGTTAGGCCCTAAGTGGGCCGGCCAAGGAAGCCCAAAAAGGGGCTATGTTGGGCGGCCACACTGAGGGACCCCTAAAAGGGTATTTTGGGAAAATACTTCTAATTAGGTCTTTATGAATCCTAGTTTGGGTCAAACACCTACTCAAGGAATTTCTATATAAGGACTAATTAGACAACCTAAAGAGACACACAAGCTAAGACCTAACATAACATTTAAGTGTCTACTTCTCAGAGAGAGAGAGAGAGCTGCCTGAAAGAGAGAAAGGAGTTTTCTCTATTATCTAGTCAAGAAGAAAGAGTTCTTCATCTCAACCTTCAAGAAGATCCTAGCTGACTAGAAGGAGGGATTTCAAGTTATACACTCGGTGTCTCAAGTAGATGGACAACAATTGGGGCTTTAATCTTCCGAATACTGGTCGGGATTTAGTTCGTGGGAAAGCGATAAAGGTAATCTTCTTTCTATTCTAGTTTATTGATATGTTCATGTATAGATCCTGATAATCTAGTGTTAAACATATAGATGTTTGAGATTCCGCTTAGAACACTAGTTAATTAGTGGTATTAGATACTTACAAATCCCAACAGTGGCATTACGAGCCGTTTGCATGAACTATCTTTGACTAGACGAATTAGATTCAAACTTGAACAACTAGATAATGGTGTTAATTGTGTTTGAATGGATATTTAAACAAGTTTTGATCAGATCAATTAGGGTTTTTGGATATGATTCGATGACCTAAAACACTAAAAATATTATTTTGTGGAAAGGGTTTACATAAAGGCCGCGGCTTTGGGGAATAAAGAAAATTCTCCGGGGAATAAATTCTCGAGGGAATCCAGATTTTTTTGGAAATTCTCCGGGGAATAAATTTTTATGGGGAATACAGAGTACATTTTTTTGAAAGTTCTCCTCCATCTCATCTGTTCTCTCTGCCACTTCATCTTCTCGCCACCTCATCATCTTCTCCGGCGACCTTCAAACATAAAAAAAAAAGGCCAAAAAAAAACCTTTTTTTTTTATTTTCTCTCTCCTCCCTCTCTCTAAATTTTTTTTTCTTTTCTCTCTCTCTAGAACAGATCTAGAGAGAGAAGGTCTGTTCTCCTGTCCTTCTTCTTCTTGTTTATGTTGATTAACATTTTAGGGAAGCAATTCAAAATCCAAAACCGTAACTCAAATTAAGTGCTTAACATCTAGCCATCCATGTGTCCTTCTTCTTGTTTACGCTGATTAACTTGAGTTTAGGACATAATCAAACATTAAAAAAAAATGTTCTCTCTTCCTCTCTCTCTCTCTCCAACACTCCGGTTTGTTCATGTATCTATCAATTTCTATTTTACCCTTTTTTGCTTCCTATGATCGTCCATAAATTATGCCCCCTTTTTGTATTTTATTTGATTGATTGTTAATGAATTTGAGCAATTAGGGTTCTCATCAATGGAAACCCTAATTTGGTAGGTCATGTTGAATAGAAATTATCATTGTGGGATTTGTCATTAGATTTAATTAAGCTTTACCCATTGACATTAAGTCTTTGGGTAATTTCAATAATGAGCGTTCTTACAGATTTGGTGAGAATTTGTGAAGTTACCCTTGAGAATTGTCAAGGCTCACTTGTTTAGATTAAGAAACACTTAGTGGCTGAAGAATATTTAGAATAGATTGCATAACTTCTTACTTTAGATGTTTTAATCAACAATCATGAAATAATTTTTTTTTTTGTTTTGAATTCAGGCTGATCAGCAAATGGAAGAAATTGCAGTTTCTTCAGATGGAGTAATGTTTTACTGTTTACTCGAAGCTGTACGTTTCGAGGGTTATGGAGATAAGATTAAATTACCATCTTCTTCCTTCACTGAACTGTTTAATCAAGGTGCTCTAGATAAAGGAACGATGTACTTCCAACTAACAAATCCCACGAACAGATCCGGTCTGTTCGTGGACAGACCAGACCTCCGGCAAAGGTCTCCCTTCGCCGGAATATTAGAGAGAGAGAGAGAGAGAGGAAGAGAGAAAAAAAAAAATTTATGTTTGAAGATCGCCGGCCGTAAAATTGGCCGGACGGCGACCTTCGCCGGAGAAGATGATGAAGTGGGAGGAGAAGAGTTGGTAGAGAGAGGTGATGAGATGAAGGAACCTTTTTTTTTTATAGCATCTTCAAAAATTAGAAGCCCCTTGGCACTAAAAAAAGAAACATAAAAGTCAATCTTATTTGACTAGTTTTAAAAAGAGTCTTTATTCTCCGGAGAATTTTCTTTATTCCCCAAAGTCGCGGCCTTACATAAACTAGTTTTAGGGTTAAGAGTTTTTTATAAAAATCATTAAAATCTAGAAAATTTGGTGATGAATCCATCAAAAACATGACCAAACAGCAGCTGGAACAGTAAGAAAACATGAAAGAAGCAGTTGGAACGCTAGGGTTTCCAAAAAATTTGGAAACCCAACTGGTCGGACCTACCAAGACGCGTCCAGGCCGAACCAGCACGTCTCGGACTGGGAGTCTGAGACCGGATAAGACACGGACTGGAAATCCCAATCCGTGAAGGATCGGGATTCCTAGTCTGGACTGGACTAGGAGCCCGAGACTCATAGGTCTCGGGCATTTCAGCGCGTGAAAGACGCGTCTGGGATATCTCAGTCCAACACGTACTAGGAGTCCGAGACTCATAGGTCTCGGACATCCCAGCGCGTCCAACACGCGTCTGGGATATCCCAGTCCGAGACAAACGCGTCTCAGACGTCCCTCACGCGTCTGGGATATCCCAGTAATATATACAAATATAACACTATTTTGGGAAAATTTTGTCAAACTCTTCATCAAGTAGTTTGTCAAATTCAACGGGAGGTAGATGATCAAAGCTACCATCGTATATATCTCTTTCGACTGCCGGGACACAATCTTTTGGATCGAAATTTCAAGATTACTGCCGTAATCAACAGAAAATAACTCGGTTTGTGATTCAGTATGATGAATTTCCACTTCATCAACTAGAAAATCAGACACATCTAATCCAGTGTTATAGGAAGTACCACCTATCTCCATTTGGTTCATTTTTGTATTGGTCGTTGATTTCCTTAACGACGCTTGGTAAAGATCTACTAGATGTTTTGCAGTTTTACAGGTCCTTTGCCAATGACCTGTCATGCCACATCTATAACATGACGTAGTTTGCATTTCAGATGGTTCATCTATGCCCCTTTTCCTTTGTCTTGTCGGCTAAATGGATGAGGTCTAATACTTGAGTTATTGTAACGTCCTCGACGACCGCGGTCGTAACCATGACCACGTCCACCAGAGTGGTAGCCACCATCTCTGTTATTCCAATTTTGACCATTCCCACGTCTGCGTCCTCCAGAGTGGTAGCCACCATCTCTGGTATCTACTTGGTGATTGTTGCCCCGACCACGTCCTTTAGAGTGGTAGCCACCACCTCTATAATTTTTGTTGTGATCGTTGCCACAACCACCTCGTCCATAAGATGTCACATAGGTTTCAGATACTTCTGAATAACCTGTTGGACGAGCCTCTTGATTTTTCATAATAACTTCTCTATTTTGTTCCGCAACAAGTAGACAAGAAATTAAATCAGAATGATATTTAAAATTCATATTTCTGTACTGTTCTTGCAGGTTCATGTTAGATACATGAAAAGTAGAAAATGTTTTCTCCAGCATTTGTTCTTCACTAACAGGAAAACCACAATTTGCCAATTTTGTCGTTATTTTAAACAGAATAGAACTATACTCCGAAACAGTTTTATAATCCTGCAGTCTCAGATGCAACCAGTCATTTAAAGCCTTAGGAAGGATAACTCTTTTTAAATGGTCAAAACGTTTCTTTAAACCGATCCATAACAATAAAGGGTCTCTCATATTTAAATATTCCGACTTTAGATCTTCACATAGATGGTGTCGGATAAAATTTAGTGCAGCCGCACGATTTTCTGAGAAGTTTCATTATTTCTCTTTGCTATGATTTTCTTTAGATTCATTTCCTCTAAATGAGATTCAACATCAGGAGCCCAATTAAGATAGTTACTTCCTGTTAGATCAAGAACTGCAAAGTTTATATTAGTTAGATTCGACATTTGAAAAGTAATAACACAACTTACTTTGATCTTCAAACGATCTTCAAGACGACCCCTCGTCTATAACTGGAATTCTTACCCACTTGTAGAAACGATCATGCTGATAACGTAATATATAGTATTATTATTTATAATTACCAAAATAAAAACTATTGTCAAGTATAAGAAAAATATAAGAGTTGCACCAAATTCTTTCTATTATAATAAAGATCTTATCTTTTTCTCTCATAAAAAGTTACTACAAATGGGGTATAAATACGAGGGAATGGATGAAAGGCCCAAAACCGGGCCCAAAATAAGAGCCCGGTCCAAACTCGGCCAAAAATGTAAACCCAGTCCAAAGTGTCAGCCACCCACGAGAAATTACCGTGACCCCCTCGATTTTCCATCAAATTTACGGAAGCTGCCATCCAGAAATTTACGGAATTGCCACTCTGAAAAATCACGGGATTCTCCACTCCGCATTTTACTTTCTCTCTCTATTGTTTTACTTTCTCTCTCTAATTCTCTTTCCAGATTTATTTCTCTTTATTTATTTAACCAAATCCTAATTTCTCTCCTAATTTAACCAATTTCTAACTAATTTAGATTTTCTCTCTCTCTAATTCCTATTCTCTCTCCAATCTCAACAAATTCCTCTCTTTTCAAAATTTTCTCTTCAATCTAAAAAAATATTTCCAGATTGGTTCAAAATTCTTTTTTTTTTTTCTAGATTTGTTTCTTATCTCAAATTCCGATTTTTTCAAGATTGGTTCAAATTTCGAATTTTTCTCTCTAACTTTCCAGACTTATTAATTTAACCAATTCCTAATTTCTCTCAAATTTTAACCAATTTCTAACTAATTTCGAATTTCTTTCTAACTAATTTCTCTCAATTTTTTTCCAGATTGGTTCTTGTTTACGGAAATTGTTTAATTTACTGGGGATTTCTTGTGTACTAGACACTTTTGTGTTGGGAAATTTTCTGGTTTACCAGAAACTGTTTAATTTACTAGGGATTTTTTGTGTACTAGACACTTTAGTGTTGAAAAATTTTCTGGTTTACCGAAAACTGTTTAATTTACTGGGGATTTTCTTGTGTACTAGACACTTTTGTGTTGGGAAATTTTTTGGTTTACCGGAAACTGTTTTGTTTCCCGGAAATTGTTCTGTTTACTAGTCATTTTTGTACTGGAAATTTTCTTGTTTACCGGAAATTTTTCTGTGTACTAGCCATTTGGTTATATACTACACACTTTTCGAATTTATCTCTAAATTTTTCCTATTTTCCTCTAAATTTTATTCGTTTTACATTTTCTCTCCAGATTTTTCTCTCTCCATATTTCCTATTTTTATTCTTTTTATTTCTGTTTAAACATATTTTCTCTCTCCAATCTTACTACTTTCCTTTTCTCAAAAAGATAGAGATGGCAAGAATATAATCGATTTCGAAATATTTATATAGAGAGAAAAAATTTCCAGAAACTTTACATATCTTCTTCCTCTGTTTCTCTCCAAAATTTACAGAATTTTTTTTAGAGAGAGATATTAGATGTTTAGAGAGAGAAGGAAAGAATTTTCAAAAAAAATTTATAGAGAGGAAGATTACTTCAGAGAGATAGAGAGGAAAAAAGATAATCAACGTCCATGGTATTCTGAAAGTTTTAGAGAGAGAAAAAAAAATCCAGATTTCGAAATATTTATATGGAGAGAGGGGAAGAAGATAATCAACATCCATGGTCTTCTGAAAGTTTTAGAGAGTGAAAGAAAACGAGAAGAGAGAGTTTGCTCGCGGGATTCCAGAATTTCGTTTGAAAATTTTGAATTTTCAAACCAGGGGCAAGAGGGGGAGAAAAAGAAATGAAAACCAGCCAAAAATGAGTTGTCCTGACATTTTGGACTGGAAGCTCATTTCTGGCCGAAAATGGTGTTCCCGCTCATTTTCCCCCCAAATTTTGGATCCTTCACTCATTTTTTTTATAAATACCCAAGAAATATGACCAACAAAGACAACACGTAACCCCATCCACGTGTACACCATATGGGTGTTAGCTTGGTAGGAACAGCACCTCATCCTTGCATGTAGAATTTGGATAAAATCCTTTCCTCTATTAGACACCTCATATCTTAAATCTTAAGTATATTATGTGGGCCACCACATAAGACCTATTGCAACTTGTGGAGAGTTTATGGGCAACTATCAAATCCCTTATAACAAAATATATATGGGCAGCCACTTGTTTCTTTACAACAACCCCCTTTTCATTGTCAATTTTCCTGTTTATAGTCCTCGCTTAAAACCCTAAATTACCAAAGTTCCACCAAGTTCCGTTATTGACCCTTCCCATTGTATTTATCCCATTTGGTAACTTTTTTTTTTTTTTGTTGAAAGTCCCATTTGGTAACTTAATAGTTATCTACAAT
>BEHA01000777.1:645679-657028 GCA_002897215.1 Eschscholzia californica subsp. californica
TTTCTCTCTCTCTCTTCAATGTTCAAAACTGCCCGCCCTAATCTCACTATGAGAATGAATATGTAGTAAATACATCAACAAGCAGCAGCCAAACAGTGAAGATGATCAACCCAGGAATTGTAGGGGAAGATGAGGACATAGATCTCAGCCCTCTTCGTATCTTACTACAAGATGAAGAAGAAGAACAACAACAACAAAATGAAGATAACCCACCTCCACCTCCACTTCAACCACCACCTCCACCACCAGCATCAGAAGAAGTATCGAAGGAACCAGAGAACACAGGTAGTAGAAGATATAAACAACAACAACATTACCTTAAATCTATCTCCTCTTCAGTTCAGATATGCCAGGTTCCTTCTCAAGGTCTCTCTTTTCAGCTCTGGCCAGCCGCCACCACCCTAGTCAACCTCCTCGACCACCACCACCACCAATCATCCAGTAATACCACCACACCCCTTTCACCAATCTTCAATCATCTTCCTCGTCATCGCCCCCCTCGTATTCTCGAGCTTGGCTCCGGCACTGGTCTGGCTGGCATTGCAGCTGCTGCTATCCTTGGCTCATCCGTCACTCTAACTGATCTTCCCCATGTTCTCCAAAACCTTCAGCTCAATGTCACTGCTAATTCTTCTTTGATCGCCTCTCGTAATGCTTTGGTAGACGTTGTTTCACTCAGGTGGGGAGAGATTGATGATATGAAATCCATTGGAAGTGATTTTGATATCATATTGGGTTCTGATGTTGTTTACTATGATCATCTTTATGACCCACTTCTTCAAACCCTTAAATTCTTCTTATCAGGAGGAGAAAAAGAAGAAGAAAGTGAAACTGTGTTTTTAATGGCTCATCTGAGGAGGTGGAAGAAGGATTCTGTTTTCTTTAAGAAAGCTAAGAAGATGTTCCATGTTGAATTGATTCATACTGATCTTCCTGCCCCTGGAACTCGAATTGGTGTTGCTGTTTACAGTTTTACAAGAAAGAAGAAGAAGAACTAATAGTCTAGTAACAATGTCTTCTTCTCTTTCATTAAGAATGTCATTTCTTTAACAAGAAGTGCTCAAACTGTTAACTCTTGAAGTATATTCGAATTTCGAATTCAGCAAGTCCTCTCTTTTAATTATTCATTATTGCTTCGAACAGAACAAAATTTTAAAACTCATGTCCAATAAAAGAGAGCTCTAAAGAGATAGTCATACCTGCAAATTTGTTTAACAATAGCTAAAAGAGATTATCAACGTTCAACCTAAAAATGATTAAACCATTCGAACAATACCAATTCTAGATTTAAAGGTTCAATAATTCTTCAACATTGTACCAGAAACATCTAATCTGTAAAGTTAAAAACTGTAAATGATTTAGACCACAATTCCCATCTTGGGAGTATATTATAAGCTACCAGCAAAAAAAAGCTTTGTAATCGGTTCATCATTTTGATAGGAGGAATGTAAAAATTATGGAAGCAATTCTCTTTCTTCTTCTTCTTCTTCTTCAATTGTCTGGTTTAGACAGAGAGTATATCAAATTCATGGGGCATGAAATCTTCACTTGGTCTATAGTACTTGTCCGGCGAGTACAAGCTTAAGTTGGTAACTTGGCTCGTATACAAGCACGCAAACCTTTCAACCTGCACAAAAGTGATAAACCGATATATCATAAACAGAAGCAAAAATAAACATGAACTGAATAATGTTGGATCTACTAAACGGGAAGTTCGTTTATAACGTCCGAAACGATCACGTAGCAAAAACGGGATAAAAAGGGAGATTGTAAATGATATTGGAGATTTACCTGATGAGCAAAGCGAGAGTTTTGATACCCAGTCTTCATTAGCTGGCCCCAGACCTTATGGAACTGAAAGCAAAAGTAACAAGTTTGTGAAACTTATGAAAATCTTAGGCGATATAGATAAAACTATATCTGAGGAAATTTTCATTTCTAGATGATGGTGCATACCTTCTGGTGACATTTTCTCTGAGACTCTTGATGAAGAAGACGAACCTTTTCTCTTTGAATCTAAACATCAGTAAATTGGGGAAAAGAAAAAACTAACTCAGTGATCGAATATGGTTAAGCTGATTAGAACATTACAATGTTTCGACTAAATACCAGATGATTTGCATCATCGTCCAACAATGATTTATAAGAGTAGAATTGCAGAGATTTGTGCATTATATAATCGGGAGAATCATAAGAACTATATTAATGACATCGTGTTGAAGAACTAACCTCCAGTGAAGTAATTTCAGATGACAGATTCTTCTCATTCTCGTTATTTTCAGCAGCTTCAAACCTTTGTCACAAAAATGTGAAAAGAAAGAACAGCAGTTGGTAAATAGTAAGAGAAACAAAAATAACCCATTAATTAGAAAGAAGATATGGTAGTTATTCTGAGAATTGAGCATAAATTTTCCGAGGGTCGATACTTACTTGAGAGACCACTTCATGTGATGTATCTTGTCCTCAATCAGATCACGCTCTTCTCTTAGAAGTCGCAGTTTCTGCATATACAAAGTTGTATCATGTAAACTAAAAGAAAAAAATAATACTTAAACTAAATTTAAATATGGAGTACTTTTTTTTTGCATTGAAACTAAATTAAAATATTCAACCTCTAATTCTAACTGTGTTTTAGTCTGATGGGTTTCACTGATTAAAAATGAGACAGAACGAGAAAAACGAGGAATCCATATAAGTTTCAAAGTCATGCAAAAGCAAAAGGTAGCTTTTTAAATGTTAGATGATTAGTAGTAATACCTTTCGAATCTCCTTCGATTTCCAAAGGAGTTCTACCTCTCTTTCAAGCTCTGGAACGACAAGCATTGTTCGCCAACCTGTTCAAGAAGACACAAATCAACAGCTTTACAGGTTAAAGAATGCAACCCACATACAGGTTAAAGAATGCAACCCACATCAATATATTACAAAAGTACTTGAAGAACAAAAATCTGGCGTGAACATGAAAATTAGATACCTAGGACTTTTTTGCTACGCAAAATATCTCCATATATGTGATCTCCAACATAAAGAACCTACAAGATATTAAGACGGCAAACTATAATTGGAAGGGGGAGTGAGAGATAAAAGAGGATTAGACACAAAAGATATTTTCACGTCACTTCCAAGCACCTGTGAACTTGATTCGATAGAAAGAAGCTTATGCAGGTGACCAACACTTCCTCCCTGAAAATCAAGTTCATTAGAAGTTAACAATCAATCCTGAAGAATGTAGAGTAGACCAAATAAAAAATGAGCTAAAGAATGAACATATATAAAGGTGTATAATCTAAACCCTTCTCCTTATCTTTATTGTTTAGGTGAGCTTGAGACCCCATTTGTAAGTTAAAGAATACCTGGAAAATCCGACAGCCCTTTTTCAGCCCCGTAACTGATATTGTTGGTGATGAGCTCCCGACCTTCTCGATCAGAAAATAATTGCTTAAGTAGGCGAAAACATATATAAGAATATAAATTTCTAACCGACATTTAAATCACATGGATCTCGTACAAACCTGAGCCATAGGAGTACCATTGTCAGTGTTAACGAGCATCCCAGACTGATGTTCAACTTCAAACAGGTTTGCACGATTGTCTTCATGGAAAAAGCCTGGTTTTGCGCTGTATGTATTGAATATAATAAGTTATCTCGTATGGATACACAAAAACCGCAACGAGAAAAGAATATCAGCTATAACGGATACAAACTAAAAGCACTGTCAAAAAGATCCGAGAAAGGAAACAAACCTGCCAGTAATGACAACATCAAAGTTTTCAAGCCAGTTATAATTGCACGAAGAATTGTCATCCACAATACGGTTGCCACAAAGGAAATTCATCACAACATTTGTGTAGTCCCATAAACTTCATTAGATAAAGAAAAAAATAAAATTAATATAATAGAAGTCTTTCTATGAATCACCAATTTGATTCGGAAACGAGAAAAAGGAACAATACTGTGATTGCTCAAACATAATCACCTGTTTGTCACCAAGAATGTTGAACGACCTGAATCTCTGAGCATTTTCAACATCGGTACAATCAAGATGTCTTCATTGATATACCTAGAAAATAACACAAATCAGCAAAAAATGAAGTGCATTAAAACAATCTTTTAACAATGGCAAATTTATATACATATATATTGAAGGATAAACAATTTATAAAATGTAAAACTGACAGCGGGATCAAGTTACATGATTACGTAATTGCTATCATTGCATTCGAGATCGAGAATGACATCTTCGTAATAGATCAAAACTTCAAGCCGACATATGAAGATACAACCCTATATCCTAACTCCAAACAGTAGGATACTTGTCATACAATTTAAGAACATGAAATACGTATGAAGTTATGATGAACCATCAAAAGTACCACAAATGTCAGCTTCCAGCATAAGCAAAAGCAGTACAATACTCCACTATATCAATAGCATTGGATAACTTAATTAAATAGTCTTAATTCAGAAGAACTGGAACCATAATAATTCTACCACTGCCATGGAAACAGAATTAAAAGCAAAAGAAAAAATCAAGCCACAGGGTAAAATAATGTGTTCTTTTGAGATCATACTTTCCAGGCTCTTTTGCAACCATTCGCTTCAACGTTCCATCACGATGGCATAAATCAACTGCAGCTCGAACATCTTTGTAAATCCTTGCGTAGCTGTAACACATGTAGTAATGTATGGATAAATTAGAAAACTAGATTTTTTTAAGGCTTAGGACAATATTAAACACAGGGAGAAACTAAGTGACGTGCATATGCATCAATGAACTGACATTTGGTTTCTTAGTTGAACAACAGCATCAAGGGTGGAACGACACAAATGGTTAAGAAACTTAGGCTCAAATGGTTAAGATGTAAGCATTTCAATGTCCTGGTTTCCTCAACCTAGAGTACAGGATCACATATTTTAGCCTCATACGGCCTTTTCGATAAGGGCCATCAAAATTTCCAAGTGCTGGGGGTGTTTAGTTTGACATGGTCTTCATGCGAGTCAGTGTTAGCTGCCCAAGTAAGTCTTGGTTAGCTAACAACCCGACAAACATGTATGTACTTTTTATATTTGTGAACAAGGGAACATCAATAGAAAATGAGATTCTGATAAATAGCTAGTGACAAAATGTGTAAGATTCAGATCTGAAATATGTTAACATAAATTTGAAACATATGAACTTAAAAGTATTGGTTAATCATCATTTTAGCAGTGAGATGGCAAAACATGCAACTAAGATAACAAGTACTGAAGATTTATATATAAAAGTGTACCCATACGTAAATCAATATAAATTTTGAAGTAAAGTAGTATGTGAAATGCAATTTTACAAGAACACACAGATGAGTTGTCACATACTCCACATTGTCAGGAATTTTTCCAGGATTGGTGTCCTTGAAATCAACCAGTTGGGCAAATAGATAGGCTTCTGCCAGTGAGAAAAGGGTATCAATAAGAGCATATTCAGGCTCATCAAATGAATCTCTTATCAATGTATTTCCATATGTTGCCATTTTATCTTCTTTTGACAACTCCCTGAATCCATGATAAGCTACTTTGACATATTTGTGTCGATCCATCTGCATAACAAAGACCACTTACATATAATAATTGAATATACAAAATAGTAAGGCATGTCGTAGAAGCATACTGAATTCAACAATATGTCTTCTAAAATAACAATAAAAGCACATAAAACAGATTTAAGCAAATAGAAATTCAATATCACTGAGTTTAGATACCTTCAAGATGTTTCCTCTCTTCTTGTCAAGAACTAAGCCCCTTACCATGTATTCCCAGTCAAAAGACCACTCTAGTAACTGCACAAAGAGAAAATATTTACTTTAAGAAAGCTGCAAAATAGGTGTTTCTACCAACTTTGGTGCACAAGATAAGTCTTGAATGATCATAGTCACAACACACCTCAACGGGATATCCTAAATCATAGACAAGCTTTCTGATAGTGCCATCATAAGCAAGTGATTCAAATGTTTCAGGCATGTATTGAGCCAAAGTATAGTCCATGTCAAATCCAACGGCAACAATGTTTTTCATATTCAAAGATCTATTGCAGAAGATCTGTTTTCCTAAGTCGATCTTACTGTGCCATCCTGAAGATGACCAAATACATCGATTTCCATCATGCTGAATTGGTTGTTCCAACTGTGATATTTCATCATTTAAGCGAGCTTCATCCATTGTATAACTAGTATGTAACTGATTAGCACCTGAAACCAAGTCAAATTTGCATACATTCAAAAACCAGATCAAATTCAACTGAGCTTTCTAAAGAAAAGAATGATCAAGAACAACAACAACAACAACAATACAACAGATGTGCTTATTTTCAAACCTAATCGAAATTTCAACTCAGTCATGCTCTGTTTCTACAAATTCAAAGTTCATTCAACTCCAAAGAAATTCACTACATAAACAATTCAAATTCTGATCAATATCTACTAAGAAACTAATCTGCCAAAATTAAAGAACGAAGACTCTCGATTCTTTAAAATTTCAAGATTTATCTTATAAACAACTCAAACATTAACAAAACTTCAATGAGAACATCTATCAAACACCTTCCAAACACAAAATCAATATAACTTCACTTAAAATTCTGAAGGATAATTCTTGAATTTCAAGTTTGATAACAAGGAACAGTCATGATTCTTGAAATTCAACAGTTTGAATAACAAATTTTCTTATAAACAACTCAACATTAACAAAATTCAATCTATCCAACACCTTGAGAACACAAAATCAACAAAAAACTTCACTTAAATTACACAAAATCGAGAAAAACAAACCTCGTCCGATATTCATACTAGAATTAGTTGTTGTGATTCTTGTTCTTAAAACTTGAATCGTTTGGAAAGACTGATGATGATTATCAAGAGACGGAATTTTAAAAGAAGAAGAAGAAAGAGAATGAAACCTAGAGAGAGAAAATGAATGAGGAGGAGGAGGAGGAGAGAGAAAAGAGAAAGCAAGTGAAGAAATATTAGTTGTTAATCGCTTGGGAAAGAATCGCATATTCTGATGAGGAAAGGTTAGTTGTTGTTGATGTGGTTTAAATAGGGAGCAACAACATCTTACTGATGATGATGATGAGTCTGAGTGGTTGTTGTTATTCGAAGAATCGGATCCTCTTCCTCCAAAAGGAGGAATAATACTAATACTAATCGTCTTCTTTAATTTTCTTCTTCTCGTTATCTTAAACGTCCCACTCGTCGCATTTGTTGTTGGAAGAACAAACATCTCTCTCTCTTTATTTCATCTCATCTTAGAGAGAGAGAGAGAGAAACTAGAGAGAGAAAACCCCAAATGGTATGGTTTGGTCTTCCCTCCAATCTCATTGTGATTTGTGAGTGAGGGAACCTTATTCCAAATGTGGGAACAATTTGTTCCATTTTCATCTTGAGTGAGATATGAAACATTAAAATATCAACTTAAGAAGAGAGTTAGTGGCCCATTTTATTTTGTTGGTAATGAGTATATGATTTGGATGTTTTTTTGGGAAAAATCGATGGATATACTTTTAGTACATTATATTTGTGTGGCAATGGATCACCCAAGTGGAATTAGACTCATTTGAACTTGATCTTATTGGGTTGTGGATATCTATCATGTTTTAAGCGTGATTTAATTTTTCAGTCAATTTAGATAAGATGTTTCAAACGAGTATTAACGATTTTCGCAAATAGACTTTTCTTGTGAATAATTGTCCATTTTGTTGGAAAAGAACTTTGATCATTTTTCTTTTTATAATAAAATTTAGAGAATAAATTTGAAACTTTAAGGAAGAAATTGGAAGGTTCCTCTTTCTTTTAATCTTATGACGGACCAGTGGCCCGTCCTAACATAGCCCCCAGTCAGGGCATGAAGCAACCGGTGTCTTTGGGTCGCCCAATTTAAGGGTTTAGCATGCTTCGTCTCGGTCCAAGACCGGACTAGGATTTTTTGTTGAACGAGTCGCCCTAAGCCGACACTAATTCAACCCGACGCGTGGTAGCTCAGGATTGAGGCCTAGACCAATCCGTTTATTTTTTTGAGTGGCCCAAATTTTTAATGTTCTGACTCGAAATGCTACTCCATTTCCTATAAAAAAAATGTTTAATACATGTAACATAAAATTCAAAGAGAATGAGAATTTCTAAGTTCTTTCTCTTTTTGGATGAATTTATCCTCATTAGTGGATAGAAAGGAATATGGTAAAAAATTGGCATCAATAAAAAAAAAAAAAAAAAAAAAGTTATGTAGAATGTATTCTATCTCTCTTTCCCTTTGGTATTAGGGTATTTCTAGCTAGGATCCTAAAATATGAGTTCAAACAAAAAAAAAATCCTAAAATAGGTTTTTCAACAAAAAGAAAACAAGGCTTCAACAAAAAAAAAAACAAAAAGAAAACAAGGATCCTAAAATAGGATTTCTATTAGCTTGGACCTAACCCTATTAATTCTTTCTCCAAATTGAACATAAAGGATATACTTTTCTTATCCTCTTCTTCCTTTATTGTTTCCAATTCCCTAATTCAAATACTAAGCCTTTGTGGTTATAACAAATCTCACATCATTATAATTGAAAAGCAACTACTAATGTCTGTGTCGGCCAAACAAGTTTACAGATGGTTAAATCAAACGTTTTCGAACTAAATTTGATCTGGGTCAGTATTCAATCGTCTGATCTTCTTGTATAATTTATGAAAACAACTTCAACTTAACTACTTTCAACAACAAAAATAAACTTAAATAAGAATAAATAATGCTTACCCGCATGTTTCTCCAATGAGGCTTTAATGGCATTTTCGAAATCGACTAGCATTTTGAAAGAAATACAAATTTTGCAGCAATATAGTACACAACAAATCAACGATTTTATTGATTTCTTGACTTACCACAAACTGATAATTCAACGGTTTGGTGTTCAAAATTTTATGTAACAGAGACACAAACTAGCACCAACGAAAACATACTAATGTATATACACATATATGACCTCATTACTTTATGTAAACAAAATCTTAAGGATCGATGAAGATCTTACCATCTTTAAATTGTCATTAATACGGAAAAGTTCACCACACTAAGATTTACTCCCAGATAGATGTTAAAATCCAAGTTGAGAGGATTGTTATTCTCGGTGTACTAACAAAATAAAATTAGAGTTTTGATTTTTATTTCTTATCGTTCTAAAACTCAGAGTAATGATAAACAACAAAATTCTTTCTGATAAGAATAAGAAGATTACATGTATTATGACAATATTATAAAAGTGAATTACAATAAAAAAGAATTAACTTAACCAATGATCAATTTGAATAAATTACATAGACGAATAAGTCACTCTTTTCTTAATTAGTCGTTATTCTCTCGAGAGGAATGGTCAATTTGTGGACTATTTTGGTCAGTTGGGTGGTGAACCCCAAAAGGATCTTCTATTTTGCACTAGAACAATTTTGTAATAGTGGGTCATTGCTAATAATCATCTTATCATGCTAAATTCAAACTTTAAACCCTAATATCTCATCCAAACGAATTAATTTTATGTAAAGGTCACCGTTTTGGGAAAAGTAAAATAGTTTCCGGAGTCTGAAGACTTGGTTAAAAATTGGTCAATTTTGTTTGACAATTTTATTTTATGGGGAATACCTTTTACCTCTCTTTCTCCCCACCTCACCTCTCTCCCTCCCCACCTCACTTCTCTCCCTCCCACCTCACCTCTCTCTCTCCCCACCACTCGCTCTGTCTTCTCCCCTTCGCCGGAGTTCCGGTCTGTTGAAGAAAGACTTGAAAATCTACAGGGGTAACGACAAAATTAAATAGCCTGTTAGTTGTGAAAGCAAAAACCTGCACACCATTCAGAATGGTAGAGGAACAAGAATGTCATTCTGTAGGTTCGGACCTCCCATCTAATTAAAATAAATAAAAGCCCATAACAAAATAGAGCAGAAATAGATTTATGATTTTGTTTCTTGGCCGCATCCAAACACAAGAAGTGAACCACAACGAAATCAAGCACCTAGGTTTTTCTACACGAAGAAAATCAATGGATGCGGCCAAGAAACGAATATCTCCTCTAAAAATCTGCCTCTGACTCATACGCCAATACCAGTCTCAAAAATAGATAAAGAGCACTACTTTTTTTTGTCGGAAGATGTTTCTTTTCGTGTTTTTTCCTAAAAAGATTATATACCCAAAGGGCATTCGTGGATGTTTTCACTTTCCAGCAAATGCTTTTGCCATTCACGCAAAATGTATTTGTAATAAGTTCATTGATTTACATCAAGGGCAATATGGTCGTTTCACATTTCTTGTCTTATTATCCACGTAAGCGATGCGATACAGAGTAAGGTACGATCATAAAACAAAAAAAAAAAGTAAAACCAAACGCACAGCCATGAGAGTAATTCATATGATATCTATACGTATATATGACCTTTTCTTTACTACATATTTGATACTTATACAACAAGGGCGACTTGTTAATAACTCAAAACTCTACCTCTAGCATTAAAGAACTTCACTTCACCAGCCTACCTCTCCTCAAAAACAGAAAAGGACAGGTTTTCTGCAGCGAGAAAAGAAATTGTTCGATATTCTCGTGTTATTTGACTACTTTGGTGTAAGGGGAATAGAAGGTGCGACCTAATAACGGAAGTTTTGCTTGTGATCAAGCTCTAGGCACAATTTTCTGCGCGGACGACTCGCCTTGGTTGTCATAGATCCCAAGTTTGATGATGAATGTGACTGTAGTTCCCTTGAAAGATCCATCACTTTCGATACAAATATGACCATCCATGAGATGCACAAACCTGATTTCAGTTTTATGAACATTTATAAGCAATGATCAGGAAGAACCTCAAATAAGATTGAAGTTCATGAATCATTGATCAAGTAAATTGAGCTACTAACACCACATTTTCCGTATATTCGACATTCTTTTCGAAAAGGAAAAAACTTTTTTTTTGTGCTTATTATGTCAGTAGCTTTCGGTTTCTAAATATTTAACCAAGTACCAGCAAATTTATTGCTTTACGGTTCTTAAAACATATAAATGGTTCTATGGTGTAGTGGTTAGCACTCAGGACTTTGAATCCTGCGACCTGGGTTCGACTCCCGGTAGGACCTCTTTTTTTATGCAAATTGCAAAAAAGGTTCTTAAAAAACCTTGGAAAGTAACCAATGGAATAGTGAAATACTGGCAGAGATATAGCCAACAGCCTGAGAGAGGATATGAAACAAGATAGTTGAAAGTTATTGTGATAGTCGTCCATCGCTTGGACGAGTGCTCAAAGCCTGGGTTATAGGTTCGTGCTCTAGCTTAGCAAGTGTCGAGGCTTCCAAGTGTGGAAC
>BEHA01000780.1:24874-37102 GCA_002897215.1 Eschscholzia californica subsp. californica
AACTTCTTTTCTCTCTCTCTCTCTCTCTCTCTCTCTCTCTGAGATGTATATTCTGAACTCTTTCAGTTGGCTTGTCTTTTCTTTTCAGTCAAGTCCTTACTTTAGGTTTATCTAATTAGGTCCTTATATAGAAATCCCTAGAAAAGGTATTTGACCCAAACTAGGATTCCTAAAGCCTAATTATAAGATGTTTCCCAAAACACCCTTTTGGGGTTCCTTAGTGTGGTCGGCCAACATAGTCCTTTATGGGCTTCCTTGGCCGGCCCACTAGCCTGCCCCTTGCTATGGTCGGCCATCACATGGCCAACCCACCTAAAGCCCTTCAGGGCCTCCCTTTCGGGCCCGGATGAGTTTATCTTTCTACGGACTTCTCCGAACTAATTGGACTTACCAATAATGGATCCAATCCACTTATTTTCTATTCTCTTTCTAGTCAATTCTCTCCGTTCAAATCATTACTCTTATGTGTAACCCTTGTAGGATCCGGTCTATGTTAGCCGCGGATTACCGAAGTTATCCGACGATCGAAAGAGGCTTCTAGCTAAGCATTACGATCCCTAATTGGACCGGACTAATGATCTTCCGAGTGAGGTCATCATGATCCTATTCGCCAAATCGTACGCATTACAACCTTGGTCGAAGGACATTCCTTCTGACCGAGGGAATATCTCCTTCAAAATCGGGACTTGACTTTGATGAAAATTTTAGCCTTGTTGTCAAGCCCACTACCATTCGTACCATTCGTACCATTCGTATCATTCTTTGACGAATGCAGTTCTTGACGGGGAATTACATGAGGAGGTATATATGGCTCAGCCCCTTGGTTTTACTGACCCGTCCTACCCGGAATATGTTTGTCGCCTTCGGAAGGTTGTATATGGCCTCAAGCAGGCGCCCCAGGCTTGGTACGATCATTTCAGCACCTATCTCGTTCGTCTTGGTTTTAAGAAAAACAAGTCTGATACATCCCTGTTTATTCTATCTATCGATGCTGGATTGGTTTACTTACTTTTGTTCGTCAATGACATTATACTTACAGGTGGAAATTCTTCTGTCATCTCCGATGTTATATACTCTTTAAACTCAGAATTTGATATGAAGAATTTGGGTTGTTTGCATTATATTTTGGGTATTGAGACAACTCCGAATGAGAAGGGTCTTTTAATTACACTTTTTAAGTATGCGCTAGATATTCTTAAGTTTCTCAATATGGATGGGGTCAAACTATCACCGACTCCTCTGTCTTTCGGCTGCCATCTTACTACAAGTGGGGCTCCCTTCAGTGATCCCACCTTATACCGTAATATTGTTGGGTCTCTTTAGTATATCACGTTGACCAGACCAGATCTTGTATTCTCCGTTAACATGACATGTCAATTTCTGCATGCCCCGGCTCAGGATCACTATCAAGCAACGAAACGAATTCTTCGTTATCTCAATGGCATTATTCATCTTGGTTTACAAATTTATAGGTATTCTTCTAGTACTTCTCTTTTGGCATACCCCAATAATGCTGATTGGATTGGGTGCCCTGACACTCGTCGCTCTACTACAGGTTTTTCAATTTTTCTGGGCTCAAATTTAATTGCTTGGAGTGCAAAGAAGCAACCAACAGTCTCTCGCTCGAGTTTTGAAGTTAAATATCTAGTTGTTGTTGCTATGGTTGCTAACTTGACATAAATAAGTTTTGTTCTCATTGAACTTGGTATCACAGTAACTTCAACTGCAAGAATTTTTTGTGACAACAAAAGTGCGATTCAAATGACTGCAAACCCGGTGTTTCATGACAAATCTAAGCACATTGCGTTGGATTACCACTTTGTTAGAGAAAAGGTGGCAGATGGTTATCTTCTTATCAAGTTTGTTCCGTCACTAGATCAGTTGGCCAACATTCTCACCAAAAGTCTTTCTCCTTGGCGTTTCTTGGATCTTTGTCCCAAAGTGAATTTCCGGTCTAGTCCGACGTTCAATTTGCGGGAGGGTAATAACAGTGAACCGGTGGGACTCGGTAGGAGTCTCACCCAAGTCAGAATCTTGAAAATATCCTCTGAGATATTCTTGTTTTTCTTGTATATCAAGTCTTTCCTTTATGTGTACCCCTTAGTATGTAAAGTTTTTGTTTAGTTGTAAACCCTACTAGTTAAAATGTAATACAAGGGATTGGTATACAAGCCTCATGTTTTACAGTATCTATTGAATTTTTCCAATTACTGATGGGTATGAAACTTCTGATCAACCTCCCACTACATTAGATGGATGGAAATATACTGTAAAAGAAATCTATTGATTACAGTTGTTCTAATAATGACGGAAACTGAAACAAATGAGAGGATTAAGGGTTTAATGAAAGGAATTTGTCGAACAAATACTTGATTTCATGGAAAACTAATGATTCTATGCCAAAAGAGGAAAACACAATTGCAGTTTTCTTCTGTTACTGGAGGAACCCTGTCCCTATGCCAGGATCTGAGAAGAACCCCTAATCCATTTTATGTTGAATCTGTTGAGCAATCCGATAACCGGTATAATTATGTTAAGACACCTTCTCCTACTTCGGGTGTTGATGAATCACCATTCTTCTTTACATGGGAAGAGATTGAAGGTGCAAGATTAAGATTGGAAGCTGAGGATACCCCAATTGGTATAGGCAGAAATGGGAATACTATTCTGAATCCGCCTTCGAGGGATATCAAAGCTCATTCTTTATCGAGAGAAAAGCTGCTCAGAAATTAAGGGAAAGATATAGATAAAAGATAAAGGGGTGAACACAAAAGTATAGATTATAAAGAGGAGAATTATTTTTACATCCAATTTTCATATAAAAATTTTGTTTGTCTATGTATTGGCTGCCGAAACTTTAGAGAGATGGTCACTAACAATGGAAATAAACACAAACCAGAAATGAACACTGGGATTTGGTGGAAGTTGCAAATCCACATTAACAACACAAAGCAACTACATGGTAAACAACCATAAATCCATTAAAACCCTAGATAGATCAATGAATATGAAAGTATGATGGAAAAGGAAGCAAGTAGAACATTTAAACTTAATCAAGACATCAAGAAGATAAAATAATAGAAAAGAACACTTTAATTTCCAGCACGCTTAACCAACCAAATACAAAATAGAGATCATGGAGAAAGAACCCAAATGATAATTTAACACTAACATGAACCAAACTTCAAGTTGGGTATTTGTTTCTTTTCTACCCTGGATGAAAAAAGAAAGAAGTAGAACATTCAAGCTTTAGACAAGACATATCAAGATTAAATACTAAAAATAACACTTCATCTTCCACCACTTGAATAACACAGATTATAGAGCACCATTAGGTCAAGTACTAGTCTGGCACCATTATAAACAAAAGCACAAAATGTAGCATCCACGGATCTCCCATCTATTTCACATATTCACTCGGATCCAACTCCCCCTCTTCTATCAATTCCTTTAGTAACACCACTCTTTCCAAAAACATTAATATACGGTACCCTTGGTAGGACACGTCCTCTAAAGGATCGATAATAAGATGATAACGACGATCCAGCTCAGACAGTTCATCAAGAAGGTTCCTCAGATCCTACAAATTGCATAAGTTATATCAGATCTTGTAAAAACAATAAGTCAAAAATAATTTATCTATATACCTCATAGGTTGTCTCTCCGGTGTCTGTTTCTTTTTCTCCGTCCCAATCGGGAAGCCTATCTAATGTCTCAATGATATAATATGAGGATACTATTCGATCAGCGGTGTCATTTTTTAACTTCTTGCGAATATTTTCAATCTGTTTCATATTAGATCTAAAATATCAGACCCAAATCAAATACTCCATAATAGTTTTCATTACAGAGAGAGATGGAGACAGAGAGAGTTTAGAAATACTCCAATAATCGCATTCATTACAGAGAGAGAGAGAGAGTTTATAGATACTCCATAATAGCATTCAATTCATTACAGAGAGAGTTTACAAATAATACCTTGCTTAATTTTCTCATACACCCTAACCATTGAGGATCATGTTTTTCACGAAACCTGTCCCAGGAGGCAATATATTGGGCATGACAAAAATGAATCAATTCCTGAGAAAAGAAAGGTAGATTAAAAATATCCAAAAACTGATAAAATAACAATAAAATTCCATGTATTATTATTACCTGATAGAGCTTAATTTCGTTTAGTATATCTTCTTTCTCAACTCCCTCCATTAGCTCCAGCCTAGGTCTTTCTTCCTTCACATACTTCATAGGATTTATAGTGATACCAAATTTCACACCTTCCTTCACCTGATCTTCAAATTGCAAGCCCTCCCACTTCTTGAGATATTCAAGAACCTCTTCCCTAAAACAAAAACAACAACAACACCACCACAACCATGGAGAAAAATTAATTAATCAATTGCTAACATAAGAAGTCTATAATCAAAAGATTGTGTAAATTTATAGTACCTCGTAAGAATGTATTCTTAATTTTCATCAATATAACATACTATACCCCGAATGACCTAACGGGATAAAAACGTAAAATAGGGCCATTGTCGATGGTACTCGACATCAATCTCACGAACAAACGCTAGGGTTTACTCATCAATATAACATATACCCCAAATGATAGAAGGGGCTAAAAACATAAATTAAAGCCGTTGCCAATTAACAATCTCATCCAAAAGCTAGGGTTTACTCATCAATTTACATATATCCAAACGATAGAAGGGACTAAAAACATAAATTACAGCAACAATCTCATCCAAAAGCTAGGGTTTACTCATGAAATTATTAATCTGCAACTCTATAATCATGACATCTTCAGAACTAAAAAAATTATTAAATTATGAATCTTAACCTCGTTACAAATTTCTTCATGAGATTGATGTCGCAGGTATAGAATTAAATCTAAACAAAGAAATCATATCAATAGTAATCAAATTGAAGCCCTAAATCACAATCATCAAGAGATAAAAATGGGGAAAAAAGAGATAAAGAAGAAGAAGAGATGATCCATATATACCTAGTAACCTTCAGTTTCGTCATTAAATCTTTCGACTCTTTACCATAATCAATGTCTTCTTCTCGTTCTTGCCTTTTAGGGTCGGGGGGTTGGTTGACAGCGTTTTCCACCTCCATGGTCGCACGTATGTGTTGAGATGATTACTATGGACGCTTCCTAAAGATATCCAACATCTAATTACTGACAAAAGCCCTAATTAAATTAAACTTATCCATCACAACGTGCACACTCCAAAATAAGGAATTTCAAATCTTTTAAAAAGTTAACTTTATATATTTCTTGAAATCTCATATGGTTTCTTTTCAAAAGTTACAGTCTAAACGGGTTTGTCAAGTCATATTATGAATGTCCAAAATTACCCCTTTAGATTTGTTGTTTACGTTCTCTTTTCTTTTCGTATTATGTATGTTTCTTTTATCTTTTTCATCGCCGAGAAATCTATTTCATAGTTCAACAAAAAAAAAAAAAAAGAAATCTACTTCATGACCCGCCTCTTTCGACTCTCAGCTGAACTGTCTGCGAGAGAAACAAGGATTTCTCTCTCCACGTGATTGAACATGTAAGAGGAGAGAGAAATCTTTGTTGTCTCGCATGCGGTTCAAGTGGGAGTCCCAGGAGACGGGTTGAGTATACTTTTTGTTTCATCACATTTATTAGATCAATTTTATCTTTTAGACTTTTTATTTTCATTTTCGTTATTTCTCTCTTTCACTTCGTTTTTGTTTTTTCTCATTATTTCTCTCGCTCTACCTATCTTTCTTTCGGGAGAACCCTTACACGGATTAGGGTGAGGTTCTTCACGAAATAAGACTACAAACATAAATATATATATATATATATATATTATATATATACACCGTATAGTTTGGTTATGATAAATATTCATAAAAATGTTATAATTTTATATCTCATTATGGTTGACATCTTATTAGGTATGATAATTTAACAAAAAAGATATAAACCTATCTAAAACTTAAGAAATTGTAGAGTTGTATAAAATCTTTGGTTTCGTACAATTTTATGAACCAGGTGTTCTTCCGTACGTTTATCATAACAGAATATACAATGTAGGTAATTTCCAGTAAATTTTCATACTTTCTAGTACATTACGCAAACATCTTCCAAACCATGTTTGATGCAGGGGCACCCGACGTGGAGACTATTTCCATGACCGGACCCGGTCATGGACCAACCGGCCAGAGAGAGTAGATTTAGGAAGTCCTTATTTTAGTATGATTATTAGATAATTTAGGTTTAGGAAATTATGCTATTTTAATATTTCCAATAATTGGAAAGGTCCAGATTTGAGTCTAGTTATTTAGGCAGTTGCAGTATTTAATTATTTAGGAAGTCTAATTCAAGTCTATCTAGGAAAGTCCAGAATCCTATAAAAGGATATCTAGTTTGTCTATTATTCTCAGATTGAGAGAAAACTTCCATTGAAGTTTTAATAAAGTTGAGTATTTAGAGTTATTTGATCTTTATTTTCATTGTTCTTATTTAGTTATTCATCTCTTTTAATTCCGCTGCGTTTCTACATCAATGTTTTTATAAGAGAATGTAAAATACGCGTAATTTGTTATACATAATATACATAATAAATTCTAAAACATCGTATAAGTGCACATAAATTATGTATTATTTATTTACCATTACGCGTACTTTTCACACAAAACAGTAAGTAGCCTTGTTAAGCTTACCAAACTACTCAAAACCTTCAAATATTGTCAAAGTTTGACAAACATTATACATAATTAACGGAACTGTACATGTAGTTTATAAAACAAGATATGATTTTTTTTTTATGTATGTGTATTTATGTGTGTAGATTTGATATAACAGATGTAATTTCAAACAGAATCATCAAATCAAATTAAGTCAACGAAACTAAAATCTGATGGCTCGGATAAAATATTTACTGAAGTTGGTCAGTTATTTCTTGACGGTGCAAAAGCATTTGGATATGCTCTTCGACAATATAGTGTAACTGTTGTTTGTCCTGCTCAAGACTACAAATGGAGAGTACATGGATGAACGCCATTTTTGAACCAGAGAAGATTTTGTACATTTTTTTTGTAACAGAATGTTAACGATGTGTAATGTAAAAGAAATTATGTGTAATTTATTGAACAAAACCCACATACTTTTGATAAATTACGTTATATACATGACAAATGATGGTTTCCTCGTCATAAATAACACATAATGTACGTATTTGTTTCATAATTTGTATTCGATGTGTATTTATGTATGAGTAAAAACGAAAACAAATGTTGCT
Organism: Eschscholzia californica subsp. californica; assembly: GCA_002897215.1. NCBI lineage: Eukaryota > Viridiplantae > Streptophyta > Magnoliopsida > Ranunculales > Papaveraceae > Eschscholzia > Eschscholzia californica. The sequence continues at coordinate 32,158 of BEHA01000780.1, forward strand.
TTAATGTTCCAAGAAAAATTACGTGTAAAAGAAATTTTTTTGTAACAGAATGTAAACGATGTGTAATGTAAATGAAATTATGTGTAATTTATTGAACAAAACCCACATACTTTTGATAAATTATGTTATATACCTGACAAATGATGGTTTCCTCGTCATAAATAACACATAATGTACGTATTTGTTTCATAATTTGTATTCGATGTGTATTTATGTATGAGTAAAAACGAAAACAAATGTTGCTTTAATGTGCCAAGAAAAATATACTATTTCCAAATCTGAAAGTTAAGTGAGAGAAAGTGATATATATATGTTTTGTATATTGACCCCAAAATCATGCTAAACTGATCCTAGAAAAATATAATTTTCCAAATCTGAAATTTAAGTGAGAGAAAATTGATTTGAATCGAAAAAAAAAGTTACATAGTAAGATAGAGAAAATTGCTTTGGTTTCTAAATCTATAAAGAAAAGAGAGAAAATTGATTTGGAAATATCCGTGGTGATGACGTTTTGTTTTGGTTAGGATTTTGGTTTCTGATTGATTCGGATAATAGAAAAGAGAAAATTTGATTTCCAAATCTGTTTAGAGGAGAGAGAAACTATTATTTGTTTCAATCTTTTTTTGCTAATAAATCCCCCAAATCACACCCAAATCTATCTTTCCAAAACGTGTGAAATTTGAGCGTGGGACATTAACGGTACTGTGTTTAGAAAGTGAGGGTTTTTATGTCCATAATGTAAAAGGACTAAATATCCATATTTTGGGAAGATTGGATCATAAACCTTTTTTTAACATTATTTTGGTCTATATATCCATGGACCCTATTATGTATATAATAAGGTTGTTTGACTATTTCTCTTTCTCTAATCATCTAACTAATCTATAAAACTATTAAGCCTATTATTGATTTTATTATTATCATAGATTTCTTCATCATTAGTATTATTAAATTTCTATAATATCTAGGTTTTGTGGTATCTCTTAGTTTTAGTCTCTTAGATTTTTAAATCATTAGTATTACAAGATTTGTACCAAAACCTAGCTAACTTTTCTAATCGATTCACATATTGACTATTTCTTATTATTCTTGCAATTATCATGTGATTAAATTTTTTAATTGATTTTTAGAGATAGTTGGAGATTTAGTTATGCCTCCTAACAAAGTTCGAAAGCACGTATGCGGGTCTGAAAAGAGAAAAAAGAAGAGAAGAGAAGAAAAACTAGTTCAATCCCAAGCCGGTTCTCTCGATAGATTTATTAGACACAATAGCGACACAAACGATGAAAGTGCGGAAGACGGTACCACAAATGATAATATGAATGGGGTGGTGTAGATAATATTGAGAGAGATAATACAAGCCAACTCTTAAATAAAAATACAAATGAAGGTCTTATTAGTGAGGAACACGGACCTAATAATATCTTTGATCCAGGACATTGGGACGTCATTGATCAAAATTTAAGAGACTTTTTGGTACAAAAAGATCCGACGGGAATGATTAGTTTCAATTTTTCGTTAGATGAATATAGTATAGGGGCCACATTTTTCAAATCTCGCTTCGGGCACCAAAAAGTCAGGACCGACCCTGGGCACATTTGATTATGTTAGATAGTAAATATACAAATACCATCATCAATCACAAAAACTGGCGAGCATCATTAAGAATCTTTACAGAAATTAGTTATAAGTAAATTATCAAAAGAAACTTTCAAATTAATGACCATATATGTTATAAGATTGCTCTGTACTAATTAGGCTAAATAAATAATTAGTGTTGTTAAATTATATAAAAACAAATAATTACCACTTTTTATCTTAAATTTTCTTCACAAATCTACATGATGTAAAGAAATTAAGGAAGGAGTGGAAGAGAGATAAGAGTGAATTTAAAAAGTATATTGTAGGAAAATATATATATATATATATATATATATATATATATATATATATATATATATAATTAAAAGATGAAGAAGGCATATGGATTATATGGGGATGCAAATAACTTTACTAGAAGTTGGATGAATACTAGCAAAAGTAGAAATCAAACTTGAACTTGTAAAAGAATATTAAAAAAAGAAAATATGATTTGAAAATTAGATTTAAAAAGAAAATTTAAAGTGCCTCATGCTAAACACAAAAAAAAAGTAGGAGCAAAAATAAATGAGTAATTTTAAAAGGGTTGTCCAAAGTGTTATTAGTGCTCTCATTTCTCCATAATCGACCCTCAAATAATTGCCTTTTAGATGTACGCGAATACTGTACGCGAATACTACTTGAAAGGGCGCCTTTAAAATCACTCAAAGAAATTATTCAAAAAATGAGAGGAGGGGGGATGATGGTGGGGCTGGAACCTATGACCTATCCCGAGGTAAACTTACCACGACTACAATGCGCCAACCGTTCATTATTCCGTTCATTATTAATTGTTTGGTGCAATCATAGGTATATTAACAATAAAACTCTAATAATTTGGGGTATAGGGTTTTTTATTCGGGGGTGTGGGGGCACGTGACCCCATAGGCCCCAACGTGGGTCCGCCCGTGGTTTTAGTTAGGAAAATAATAAAGGGGCTACAAAGGTAGACGAACTCTAGATGAAATAAGAATCAATATATATCGTCCATCGAGAGTGAAAAAAAATGAGTTGACTCTTAAATAGAGACCGTTGATTTCGTATGGATCTAGATTCTAGAATAAGCTTTGACTTGTACCATCTTTTAGAATTATTTTTTATTAGAATTAAAAATAAATAAAAAATTATGATTCAACGGGAAGAACTTGTACCAATCTCGGAAGTACACGATTTATGAGTCCTAAATGAAAGTTAATTATTTAGAAATTTCGGATAGCCCGAGCTTATTCAATTCATGTATTTATTCATGATGTTTCTATGTCATATTGAATGTATGGACTCTTGAAGTTCATATAAAAAAAAAAGGAAAGAGGGTATGTTTTTTAGAATATACCCTATTATTCAATGAATAAGATTGCACCTCTCAAGCTTATCTCCAACGATTGAGATAATACCTCTCAAACTTATACCCTCTTCAATTGAAATCCGAATGAAGAGATCAAACAAAAAAGAGGCACACAATTTGATAATCTAAACACGGGTATTTTCTTAATGAGTAATATAACTATATATAGTTACATATATAAACCCTGAACCTAATTATATGATGACCATCGGACTTGGATGCAATCTACTTGATGCAGCCCGGAATAGTGGTTAAGTGGGCCTAACGACTACGAGAGGAAAGCCCACTCGGTTAGCCCTTTAGATTAGGTATTTTATATATTTTAGAAATTATCTCTTTATTTTCATGTTTATCAGATTAGGTATCTTAGCAATAAGAAATTAGTATTTAGATTTTACTTCTTTCCAAGTTCGAGTATATTTTAGGTTTGTCTAAAACCCTATAAAAGGGAGCCTATTATGTTTGTTTTCATTCGGTTATTATCAATAAGGAAATCGTCTTGTTTGTATCTTTTATCTTAGTTTTTCTAGTTTTCTCAGTTGTTAATCATAGTTATTCTTTATAGTTCGTTGTGTTACATCAAGTGGTATCTAGAGCCTAATTTTTTTAGAGATCCGTGGTTAATCCTCGAAGTACTCCGTTAAAAGAAAAAGTTCCTACCTTTGAATCCGAATGGGAGAACATATGTAATGGACTTATAACAATCACAAACTTGGAGAAAGCTTTTGCTCAAACCAAGAAACTAACAAAAAGTTTGAACATATTCAACAACTACTCCAAGATATGAACACCAAACTTAAAGGTATGTCTTCTTCTTCTTCCAGTTCTTCTCGGGAACAAATTCCTCGAACCACCACATGCGAACCACCCATATCTTCTTCACCCTTACAACCACCACCACCAAAAACTTCAGTTCACCTTTTAGGATCGAAAACCTAGACCACCCACTTTCATCTAGTCGTATCAATCAACCTATAAACGACCATAGGTTCCCACCATTATTAGGTAATATGGATTTTTTTCCAAAATCCTACGTCCCAACCAACCATAAACCCTATCTGTCATCCTTTTCTAAACCCTACCATGCAACAATACACACCATCCCCCCACGTCCCTTAGCCGACACCAAGACCCAAAAGGAAACCTTAATCCAAACCCCATGACACCTAATCGACCACCTTTCGAAACCGACCTTAACCAATGCAATTTAAACCATGACCACCACCTAACACCTATTTGAAACCTCACCCGAGCCCCATCCTTCTCCTTCCGTGAATCACCTCCTTTTCCTCAATCAAGGTTAACATTACCACTCACATGAGCAATTTTTATTCTTGTGGGTCTTCTTCTTCTTCATCATCTCCGTATTGTATTCATATGGATGTTCCTAGATTTGATAGGTCAATCAATATAAAAGACTTTTTGGACTATGTTTCTAGACTAAAGATATTTTTTTATGTTATGCCAGTTTGATGATGACTCGTTTCTTACCATCCGATTATGAGAACTAATTATATTGTGTTTATCTTAGTGTCGACAAGGTAATCGATCAATTGAAGAATATGCTTCGGACTTCCATCGCCTAAGCACTTGACTTAATTTACTGGATTCAGATTCCATGAAAATTGAGAAGTTCAAAGATGGTCTTCGTGACGATCTAAGGGGCGTTGTCAATCTTTGTCCTTATTCCTCTGTTTTTTAATGTATAAGTGTGGCAAGAGCATTTGAGAACGATTCGAGAGTTATCTTTCATGGTTCTTCTCCTAAGGGAAACTCTATGAGATACTCAACCGAAGAATCTGATTTACTCAAAAATTCTGAGGTAAAGTCACCTATTGAAAACCCATATAAAAACCCCTCATGGTAAATGCTATAGATGTCAATAATTTGGGCATTACTCTAATGTTTTCCCTTCAAGAAGACAAGCTAACCTAGTTGACAGACAAGATGATGATCATTTAG
>BEHA01000780.1:42586-61660 GCA_002897215.1 Eschscholzia californica subsp. californica
AAAGTTGTTAATGCGAGTCATGGCGGTTACACGTCTTAAAACGACACGTTTCCTTCCATGTACCACAACACAACAACCCACCTATCATGATCATCATTAGGAGTATAGTTACAAATCTATATACATAACTTGATTTGCTTCAATTCAACTAGAAATCTTATCAAGACAATTTCTATCTTGCTAAGACTATTCTTGTTGTTTTTCAACTCATTTTCAATTATGTGCATATATGAGTAAACAAGAATATAGAAACATAGTATCACGAGATCCCAAAAGTGTTTATAGAAACTTCATGCTTATTCAATCCATATCATTATAAGGATTACTAAGACCCATTGTTGCAACATGTTCCTTAAATGTCTTAGTGTTCAAACCCTTAGTTAATGGATCGGCTACCATAAGCATAGTACTAACATGTTCTATAATCACTGTATGTTTCCGAACCTCCTCTTTAACGATAAGATATTTGAGTTCGAGGTGTTTGCTACCCCTTGAGCTCGAATACTTATCATTCTTAGAGAAGTATACTGCGGCGTTGTTATCACAATAAATTTTCAGCGGCTTGTCTATAGAGTCGACGGTTCCAAGCCCTGAGATGAAATTCTGCAGTCATAAAGCATGAATCGTGGCTTCATAACATGCCACAAACTCAGCCTTCATAGTGCACGACGCATATATGCTTTGCTTAATGCTTCTCCCAGATATGGCTCCACTTGCTAAAAGAAACACATATCCTGAAGTAGACTTTCTGCTATCAACACATCCAGCAAAATCAGAGTCTGAGTAACCCTTTACTTCCAGATTATCAGTTCTTCTGAAAATAAGCTTATAATCTTTGGTTCCTTGCAAGTACCGCATCACCTTCTTTGCAGCTTTCCAGTGAGCCATTCCTGGGTTACTTTGGTAACGTCCAAGCATACCCACTATAAAGCTAATATCAGGACGGGTACAAATCTGAGCATACATAAGGCTCCCTACGGCAGAGGCATAAGGAATATTTCCCATTCCTTTCTTTTCAAAATCATTTTGTGGGCATTGCATGAGATTGAACTTATCCCCTTTCATTATTGGTGTTTCGATCGGTGAACACTCTTTCATGCCAAATCTCTCTAGAACTCTTTCGATATACTTCTTCTGAGACAATCCTAATAAATCTTGTTTACGATCTCGGAAAATTTCAATTCCGATAACAAAGTTTGCCTCATCCATGTCTTTCATTTCAAAATTCATAGAGAGAAATTTCTTGGTGTCATAATAAACCAAGATCATTAGTGGCAAGAAGAATATCATCCACGTACAAAACCAAATATATGAACTTACTCCCACTAGCCTTCTGGTATATACATTGGTCAACAATGTTTTCTTTAAATCAGAAAGCTGTAATGGTATCATTAAACTTAAGGAACCATTGTCGAGAGTCTTGCTTAAGTCCATATATTGATTTATTAAGCTTACACACCATATGTTCCATCCCTGCTTCTGAGTAGCCTTCTGGCTGCTCCATGTAGACCTCTTCATCTAAACTCTCATTCAGAAAAGCTGTTTTCACATCCATTTGATGAAGCTCTAGATCATAATGAGCCACCAAAGCCATAATGATTCTAAAAGAGTCCTTTCTAGATACAGGCGAAAATGTATCATGATAATCGATGCCCTCTTTCTAAGTGAAACCCTTTGCAACAAGTCTGGCCTTATATCGTTCAATTTTGCCCTTAGAGTCGAGTTTAGTCTTAAAGACCCATTTACACCCGATTTTCTTACACCCTTCAGGCAATTGAACTAGATCCCAAACTTTGTTCTGTTTCATCGATTTCAACTCTTCATTTATTGCATCAATCCACTTAGAAGAATCATCACTTTCAATTGCTTGTGAAAATGAAACTGGGTCTTCTTTACTCGTTCCAATGTCGTATTCAGATTTTTGAAGGTACACCAAATAATCAGGCGAGATAGCAGACTTTCTTATTCTCTGAGACCTGCGTAGCTCTAATGGATTATGAGGTTGTGGGTCAGTCATTTGTTGTTCAACATCATCAGTGTGATGACTCCCAATAGGAACAACAATCTTTTTAGAGTGTAAGGGAATAGGAACTGCTACCCTTACTTCTTCAATAACCACATTTCGTGGTTCAGGACTCCAACTAGTCTCAAAATCCTCCAGGAATCTAGCATTACCAGTTTCAACAATTCGAGTTGTATGGTTAGGACAATAAAATCTATACCTTTTGGATTTATCAGGGTATCCAATAAAGAATCCACTGACTGTTCTTGAATCCAATTTCTTTTCATTTGGGTTATAAATCCTAGCTTCCGCTGCGCAACCCCAAACATGCAAATGTCTCAAACTGGGTTTCCTTCCAGTCCACAACTCAAATGGAGTTTTCGGAATTGACTTACTAGGAACTCGGTTTAAGACATACACAGCTGTCTTAAGAGCATCTCCCCACAACATAACGGGTAGAGTGGAACTAGATATCATGCTCCTAACCATATCCATTAATGTTCGATTACGCCTTTCAGCAACACCATTCTGCTGCGGCGTTTCAGGCATTGAATATTGTGCACAAATGCCAAGCTTTTCAAGGAGTTTGGCAAATGGACCGGGATGTTGACCCGATTCATCGTATCAGCCATAATATTCACCACCCCTATCCGATCTGATGATTTTCACTTTTCTTTCTAGTTGTCGTTCAACTTCAGTGATAAATACCTCAGCTACACTTACCGCTTGAGATTTATCATGCAACAAATATATGTATCCATAACGTGAAAAATCATCTATAAAGGTGATAAAATATTTTTCTCCACCAATAGAAGAAGTGGAGAAAGGTCCACAAATATCGGTATGAATGATCTCAAGAAGATTTCTACTTCATGTGACTCCTTTCTTGGTGTGTGTTGTTGTTTTTCCTTTTATACAATCAACACATGTCCCAAAATCAGTGAAGTCTAGGTTCGTAAGAATCCCATCCTTCACTAATCTCTCCATTCTTTTTTTCGAGACATGCCCCAATCTTTTATGCCACAAGTTAGCAGAATTTTCTTTAATCCTGTTACGTTTAATTCCAAAATTAACATTATAATGCAGGGTTACAAGAGTTTTTGCAAACTGATAATCAAGACCGATTTTATAAAGTTTACCACTTACAATACCAGAACCCACAACCGAAGAGTTTTTAACAAGATCAAAACGCTGGTTACCTAAATTCAAAAAGTACCCCAAAAGATCTAATTGAAACATAGATATCAAATTTCGAGACATCGAAGGAACAAAAAGAGTATCAGCCAAGTCCAAAATGTAACCAGTATTTAAAACCAAACGATAAGTGCCTATAGCTAAAACTTCAGAAGGGGACTCGTTTCCCATTAAAATAAAACGCTCAGTCGGACTTGGGGTTCTGCTTGTAAGGAATCCCTGCATTATTTTGGAAATATGAATATTAGCGCCAGTATCAATCCACCAAGTATTAGAAGGAACTTCAATAAGATTTGATTCGAAATTTGTTAGAGCTAAAAGCTCACCTTTCTTTTCAAACCAAGCCTTACGTTTTGGACAGTCAGCTAGAAAATGTCCTTTCTTTAAAATGTTCTTTCTTTCTACAGAAATGACATTTCCATTTAACCTTCTTCTGAATATGGCCCTGAGATACTTGAGCAGGTTCATCATACTTTGGTGAATTAATTTTCTTTCCTTTCTTTGGCTTCCATTTATTTTTCTTTACTTCTTGAGAGACCATATGAACTGAAAAACTTTCTTGTTGCTTAAGCCTTGTCTCCTCTTGAACTAACATACTTGAGAGTTCATTTACATTCCATTGTTCTTTCAGTGAATTATAATTCATTTGGAATGTACCATACTGAGGAGGCAAGGAGTTCAAAATAAAGCGAACAATGAAAGGTTCATCCACGTTCATACCAAGTCCTTTCAACTTTGCTGCAATGCTTGTCATTTCTATAATATGCTCTTGCATTCCCTTAGTACCATTAAACTTTATGGTAGTTAGTTGAGCCATTAATGTGTCCGCTAAAGACTTATCAGCAGCACGAAATCTTTCCTCAATTGCCTTGATGAATTCCTTAGCATCATCAATTTGAGGAAGAGAAGACTTTATGTTGTTCGCAATTGTCATTCGCATAAACATTAGGCTTAATCTGTTCGATCTCTCCCAGGCCTCAAACAAGCTCTTTTCATCCACACTACTAGAGACAGTAAGAGCAGTGGGTCTATCATACAATAATGAGCGATCCAAGTCAAGAACACCTAAGGTGAATCTGACATGTTCACTCCATTCAGAAAAGTTTGAGCCTGTGAGCATGGGAATAGATGCAGCTTGCGAATGAAGTGATATAGGAGCTGAAACTGCAAACATCAACCATCACATTATATTATAAGCAAGTAATAAAAATATTAGGATCGATAGCAAATTATCCTATAAACAAAAATGGCACCATCATAATTTATCCTTTGGGACTAATTAAGACATACGTGCAAACAACACAAGTGATCATCATTAATCATTCATTTATTGTATCATCTAACCACAAAAAGGTTTGTCACCTTTGGGCAACACAAACCAAGTTGGTTAAGTCATACAATACATCGATTAATTATTGTAATTCATCTTTGGACAAATCATAAGACAATAATAATCGACCAATTAATTAATGATGTCACAACATTTCATGCATAAGACTATAATGAACTATAACATACGTGTTCTCTACTCCATAAATTGTTTTGGCAATATTTCATAATGGTTAAACACATAATTTATTGTTCACTAAGATCTCATTTTATTTAAATAAATCATGAGTCACACTAAATACAAACATTAAGGTATTTAATTAATAACACATACTCATGTTTCTTTAATTATGTATTCATGTGCATAGGAGTAGTAGCAAGTATGTAAGAACTATGACCATTAATTAGTTCTCACCATGCAACCAATAATTACCAAACATTGGTTTAACCTTATTTATATCTTCACAAATTTTTATCATATTACTTAATTTCAAGGTAATAAAATAATGAACTACTATGACATAACTTGTCTCCACCTTTCTCCAATGAAGAAAATAATACATGAATACACATATTAACACTTATTTGAAAATCTCTACAAGCAATTAAGGGTCTACCGCAAAACCTTTCTCCGATCACCGGAAAACCACTCCGGTCACCGCAAAACTATAGAGATGTATTTTCCATAAATAACCATAATATACACATGCATGAACTTCTTATACATAATAGTAACTCATGCTTGTATACTAACATCTCTCTAAATAATATCATATCTAAATCATGCATGAGACTATCAATCTATATAAATAACTACTCTCCTTTGAAGAACAAACATGAGATTCATCAACCATGGGCTCTGATACCACATTTTAGATTCTTTTATGTAGGTTTCATCAACCCACCAATAGAAACACTAATCTCTTGATCTTTGAATCTCATGCTTGTTACAAGATACATGAATAGGAATAAAGAAAATCAAGATAAAGTATATGTACCTTTCTTCATTGTAGTAGATAGTTTATTTAATCTTTATCTTCAACTTTCTTCTCTTCTTTCAATCTTTAACCTTCTTGCTTCTATATGAGATGGAGTAAAGTAAGTAGAGATGAAGAAGACTCTTTTCTCTTTCTCTTTTCTAGCTCTCTAAGTGATGGACAAGAACTAGGCTTTCTAGAGCAAGAGCCCCTAGCATTCTTTCTCTAAACTCCATCTCTATTTATACAAGTCTCTAATCCATCATAGAGTTTGTATAAGAAGCTACATGGGTGGCAAGTGTCCTCTTATGTGTCAAACAAAAAGCCATTTGGTGTAGACACAAGACAAGTGTCCTCTTATGTGTCAAACAACAAGCCATTAGGTGTAGACACAAGACAAGTGTCCTCTTATGTGTCAAACAACAAGCCATTAGGTGTAGATACAAGACAAGTGTCCTCTTATGTGTCAAACAACAAGCCATTAGGTGTAAACACAAGACAAGTGTCCTCTCAAGCTTATAGATTATCTTGGATTGAGTTTTCTTAAGCCCACTCCTTTATGGGCCTTGATTGTATGGGACATATAGGTATGGGCCTTGTACTTGCTCTATTTTGCATAGAGCACACTTAAAATGTACAAGCCCATCTTACAAAAATTACCCTTTTAGATTTGTTGTTTACATTCTGTTTTCTTTTCGTATTATATTGTTTCTTTTATATTTTTCATCACTAACAAATCTACTTCATGACCTGGCTCTTTCGACTCTTAGCTGAATTGTCTGCGAGAGAAACAAGGATTTCTCTCTCCACGTGATTGAACATGTAAGAGGAGAGAGAAATTTTGTTGTCTCGCATGCGGTTCAAGTGGGAGTCCCAGGAGACGGGTTGAGTATATTTTTTTGTTTCATCACTTTTATTAGATCAATTTTATCTTTTAGACTTTTTATTTTCATTTCGTTCTTTCTCTCTTTCACTTCGTTTTTGTTTTCTTCCATTATTTCTCTCGTCTACCTATCTTTCTTTCGGGAGAATCCTTACACGGATTAGGGTGAGGTTCTTCACGAAATAAGACTACAAAGATATATATATATATATATATATATATATATATACACACCGTATAGTTTGGTTATGATAAAAATTCATAAAAATGTTATAATTTTATATCTCATTATGGTTGACATCTTATTAGGTATGATAATTTAACAAAAAAGATATAAACCTATCTAAAACTTAAGAAATTGTAGAGTTGTATAAAATCTTTGGTTTCGTAAAATTTTATGAACCAGGTGTTATTCCGTACGTTTATCATAACAGAATATACAATATAGGTAATTTACAGTAAATTTTCTTACTTTCTAGTACATTACGCAAACATCTTCCAAACCATGTTTTTATAAGAGAATGTAAAATATGCGTAATTTGTTATACATAATATATATAATAAATTCTAAAACATCGTATAAGTGCACATAAATTATGTATTATTTATTTACCATTATGCGTGCTTTTCACACAAAACAGTAAGTAGCCTTGTTAAGCTTACCAAACTACCTAAAACCTTCAAATATTGTCAAAGTTTGACAAACATTATACATAATTTACGGAACTGTAGATGTAGTTTATAATACAAGATATGATTTTTTTTTTTAATGTATGTGTATTTATGTGTGTAGATTTGATATAACAGATGTAATTTCAAAAAGAATCATCAAATCAAATTAAGTCAACGAATCTAAAACCCGATGGCTCGGATAAAATATTTACTGAAGTTGGTCAGTTGTTTCCTGGCGGTGCAAAAGTATTTGAATATGCTCTTCGACAATATAGTGTAACTGTTGTTTGTCCTGCTCAAGACTACAAATGGAGAGTACATGGATGAAGGCCATTTTTGAACCAGAGAAGATTTTGTACATTTTTTGGTAACAGAATGTAAACGATGTGTAATGTAAAAGAAATTATGTGTAATTTATTGAACAAAACCCACATACTTTTGATAACTTACGTTGTATACATGACAAATGATGGTTTCCTCGTCATAAATAACACATAATTTACGTATTTATTTCATAATTTGTATTCGATGTGTATTTATGTATGAGTAAAAACGAAAACAAATGTTGCTTTAATGTTCCAAGAAAAATATACTATTTCCGAATCTGAAAGTTAAGTGAGAGAAAGTGATATATATATATATATATATATATGTTTTGTATATTAACCCCCAAATCACGCTAAATTGATCCTAAAAAATATATTTTTCCAAATCTGAAATTTAAGTGAGAGAAAATTGATTTGAATCGAAAAAAAAAAGTTACATAGTAAGAAAGAGAAAATTGCTTTGGTTTCTAAATCTGTAAAGAAGAGAGAGAAAATTAATTCGGAAATATCCGTGGTGATGACGTTTTGTTTTGGTTAGGATTTTGGTTTCTGATTGATTCGGATAATAGGAAAGAGAAAATTTGATTTCCAAATCTGTTTAGAGGAGAGAGAAACTATGATTTGTTTCAATCTTTTTTTGCTAATAAATCCCCCAAATCACACCCAAATCTATCTTTCCAAAACGTGCGAAATTTGAGCATGGGACATTGACGGTACTGTATTTAGAAAGTGAGGGTTTTTATGTCCATAATGTAAAAGGACTAAATATCCATATTTTGAGAAGATTGGATCATAAACCTTTTTTGAACATTATTTTGGTCTATATACCCATGGACCCTATTATGTATATAATAAGGTTGTTTGACTATTTCTCTTTCTCTAATCATCTAACTAATCTATAAAACTATTAAGCCTATTATTGATTTTATTATTATCATAGATTTCTTCATCATTAGCATTATTAAATTTCTTTAATATCTAGGTTTTGTGGTATCTCTTAGTTTTAGTCTTTTAGATTTTTAAATCATTAGTGTTACAAGATTTGTACCAAAACCTAGCTAACTTTTCTAATCGATTCACATATTGACTATTTCTTATTATTCTTGCAATTATCATGTGATTAAGTTTTTTAATTGATTTTTAGAGATAGTTGGAGATTTAGTTATGCCTCCTAACAAAGTTCGAAAGCACGTATGCGGGTCTGAAAAGAGAAAAAAGAAGAGAAGAGAAGAAAAACTAGTTCGATCCCAAGCCGGTTCTCTCGATAGATTTATTAGACACAATAGCGACACAAACGATGAAAGTGCGGAAGACGGTACCACAAATGATAATATGAATGGGGATGGTGTAGATAATATTGAGAGAGATAATACAAGCCAACTCTTAAATGACAATACAAATGAAGGTCTTATTAGTGAGGAACACGGACCTAATAATATCTTTGACTCGGGACATTGGGACGTCATTGATCAAAATTTAAGAGACTTTTTGGTTAAAAAGATCCGACGGGAATGATTAGTTTCAATTTTCTGTTAGATGAATATAGTATAGGGGCCACAATTTTCAAATCTCGCTTTGGGCCACCAAAAAGTCAGGACCGGTTCTCTCGATAGATTTATTAGACACAATAGCGACAAACGATGAAAGTGCGGAAGACGGTACCACAAATGATAATATGAATGGGGATGGTGTAGATAATATTGAGAGAGATAATACAAGCCAACTCTTAAATGACAATACAAATGAAGGTCTTATTAGTGAGGAACACGGACCTAATAATATCTTTGATCCGGGACATTGGGACGTCATTGATCAAAATTTAAGAGACTTTTTGGTTAAAAAGATCCGACGGGAATGATTAGTTTCAATTTTCTGTTAGATGAATATAGTATAGGGGCCACATTTTTCAAATCTCGCTTCGGGCCACCAAAAAGTCAGGACCGGCCCTGGGCACATTTGATTACTTTAGATAGTAAATAAACAAATACCATCATCAATCACAAAAACTGGCGAGCATCATTAAGAATTTTTACAGAAATTAGTTATAAGTAAATTATCATAAGAAACTTTCACATTAATGACCATATATGTCATAAGATTACTAATTAGGCTAAATAAATAATTAGTGTTGTTAAATTATATAAAAACAAATAATTACTACTTTTTATCTTAAATTTTCTTCACAAATCTACATGATGTATTGAAATTAAGGAAGGAGTGGAAGAGAGATAAGAGTGAATTTAAAAAGTATATTGTAGGAAAATATATATATAACTAGAAGAGGAAGAAGGCATATGGATTATATGAGGATGCAAATAACTTTACTAGAAATTGGATGAATACTAGTAAAAGTAGAAATCAAACTTGAACTTGTAAAAGAATATTAAAAAAATAAAATATGATAAGAAAATTAGATTTAAAAAGAAAATTTAAAGTGCCTCATGCTAAACACAAAAAAAATAGGAGAAAAAATAAATGAGTAATTTTAAAAGGGTTTTCCAAAGTGTTATTAGTGCTCTCATTTCTCCATAATCGGCCCTCAAATAATTGCCTTTTAGATGTACGCGAATACTACTTGAAAGGGCGCCTTTAAAATCACTTAAAGAAATTATTCAAAAAATGAGAGGAGAGGGGATGATGGTGGGGCATTTACTAGATACCCAAATTAACTGCAAGTCTATTGTCGGCATTTACTAGATACCCAACAATTATGGGAGGAGATCGTGGAAAGAGGAGAAAATAGTGGGAAGGAAATCCGTTATCTCTAAACTACATAAATCACTTCCCCACACTCACACACATATTTGAACCCACTGTAGAACCACCCAAGAGAGAAATCATTGTTTCTCTCTCCACGTGAGCAAACACGTGAGAGAAGAGAGAAACAACGGTTTCTCTTTTGGGCGGTTCAATTGGGTGTTCAAATAGGCTGTCAGAATAGAGTTTTTGTTAATTTTTTTTTTTTGTTGAAACGGAATATTTATAGAACCTTAAGCGTTATTACACTGTCGTAGCTTATTTTTACAGCACAAATTAACTAAACAGGCGGGGACATTCTTCCATGTTTTGCTCTGATTCTTCTTTCTAGCCCATTTTGCGAGTTTATCTGCTAAACTATTTGAATTTCTGCTTGCATACTGGAAGGAGATTGCTTCAAACCTGTATTTCATTTGATGGATTTTGCTAATATGCATCTTTGTTTGCCAACTAATTTCAATTTGATCATTCCGAAGGTGGTTAATAATGTTCAAATTATCACTTTCTATGATAATTTTATTGTAACCGTTATTAAAAGCCCAGGTAAGACCTGACAGAATTGCTAGAGCTTTGCTTTCCTCACTATTCCTGCACCTGCAAGTGTTAGTTTGAGCTGCAATAAAGATAGATTTATCATTGTGAATAATTAGGCTTAAACCGACTACTGAAATGTTATCAATAAAGGAGGCATCAACATTTATTTTCAAGAGGGATGATGGAGGAGGTGTCCAGAAATTTCTAACTTTGTGTTCTGTGGTTGTAATTTTTCTATTGGGGTTAGGGAAGGTGTGGATCATTTTGATGATAGTGTTCACATTTGTGATTTCGTATTGGAAGCCGTGGTCGCATCTGATTTTCCAAAGTATCCAGAGTATGGTAGCAATGTGAATGTTACCTGTTGTATAAATCTGGTGCGGAGTATTTTGCCAGCTGAAGATCCAATCTTTAAGAGAAACAATATTATCCACTATGATATTAAAGTAAAACCATATATTTCGAGCTAAGTTACAATGTAGGAGAGCATGTTCAATTGTTTCCAAAGACTCGCAATTTGGACAGTGCATATCTATGTTAAGATATTTACCTATTTTGGAACGAACCGGGAGAGATGAGGTGCAAATTTTCCATATAAAGATTTGAATACGTGGAGCTATGTTAAGATGCCAGATGAAATTCCAATTATAGTTATTAGAGTTAGGAGTGTTCATGCTAGTGGTTAGATAGTTGTGCATAGATTTCACTGTGTATTTACCCGATTTGGTAAGACTCCATTGTCTCTTGTCTTTACCTTCAGAGTTTTTGTTAACTAAAATTGATATGTATTTTTGCCTCCTATGTATTGGAGTTCTAATTTATTCTTGCTGTTGTTTTCCACACGGGGTTACCAATCCAACTACATATTTTTTTACAAATTAGAACCCTCATCTTAAATATATTTTTGAAAGCAACTCAAATAAATCAACAAAAAAAAGAGATTGACATAAATTGATTAAAACAAACCATAAGGGAAAGAATATTTGTTTATATTCTTGTCAACGTCAAACAGTAGACTAAATTAAGCAAGAATGTTTCAACAACAAAAAATTAAACAAGATATATCTACTAAAGACCAAAAAGTAGATAGCTAGCAAGTCCATGCATCTTCTATACTTTAGGACGTACAACTGAGGATAGTTCTACGTCGTCGGTTGGCTTGTTTTCTTCGCGCTTTGGAGTTGATTTGTAATAAATTGCATATACTATTAGTTGGATTGCACCAAGAATTGCTCCTGAGCCATTACTTATCTACAAACAGAAGAAGTTTCCGTCAAATTAATCATCAATGATATAACATTACAATAAAGTTGAGGGATATATTAATGGGAGATGCTAGAGTGCCCAGTTTTTAGCCCATTAAATTGCCCAGCTGATGTGGAATCACTAAAAGACAAGGGTTTTTCAAAGTTTGACTACGGTGGGGACCGCTTTTATTTCTAAATAAGGAAAGTTGGGCATTTTAATGGGCAAAATTGCTGGGCACTCTATCATTTCCCTATATTAATTAGTTCATGTTTAATTGGTGACTTACCGTGACAAAAAGATCGAAGCGGAGCAAAGCATAGGTCAACCAGATACCACCGTTAACAAAGTTAGCAAGTAAGAGGAAAAAGGGCATATATTCGACGCTCTTAGTTCGAACAACTAAGCGGATAATGTCAAGAGGCATGGCGTACATTAATATGTTGAAGATTAAACAGAAAATACCAACAACCAAAGTTCTCTTATCGGTAGTGTGAAGTAAGCCAAGAGTTAAACCAACTACGACAGCATAGAAAGCAGCTTCCACTGCTAAGACCTTAAGCACATAACATCTTTGTTTCTTATTAGAGTAAAGGTAATAGATGATGATATAGATGAGCTCAATCACGAAACCGACACTGTTAATGGTGGTGACAAGGATGCTGTGTGGGTGTACGATCGGGAGACCGTAGTATATCCATAAGACACAGTTTAGAATGGTAGCGAGATATGGGTTTGGAGAGAACTCCTCGACAGATTTTCTCTTGATAATCTTGTAGAAAGTAGGGGCTGGAGCTGCAAACAGAAAGAAGGAGATGACATTACCAATTATACCAACGATATTTCTAATAGAATTTGTGCTAATCGTCATCTTGATCTTAAGGATAGCTAGGGATGTGAAGATGTGAAGAATTTGTAAGATGGAGTGAGGGTTACAGAGGGATGGGTGGTAATGTGGTATTTATAGGGAGAGAGAGAGAGAGAGGATTTGTAATAGGAGTAGTAATTGATAGATAGATACAAACAGAATCCTAGTTTGTGGGGAATCCTATACACAAAAGCCCTAATTAAATTAAACTTATCCATCACAACGTGCACACTCCAAAATAAGGAATTTCAAATCTTTTAAAAAGTTAACTTTATATATTTCTTGAAATCTCATATGGTTTCTTTTCAAAAGTTACAGTCTAAACGGGTTTGTTAAGTCATATTATGAATGTCCAAAATTACCCCTTTAGATTTACGTTCTCTTTTCTTTTCGTATTATATTGTTTCTTTTATTTCTTTTATCACCGACAAATCTACTTCATGACCCGCCTCTTTCGACTCTTAGCTGAACTGTCTGCGAGAGAAACAAGGATTTCTCTCTCCACGTGATTGAACATGTAAGAGGAGAGAGAAATCTTTGTTGTCTCGCATGCGGTTCAAGTGGGAGTCCCAGGAGACGGGTTGAGTATACTTTTTGTTTCATCACCTTTATTAGATCAATTTTATCTTTTTAGACTTTTTATTTTCATTTTCGTTCTTTCTCTCTTTCACTTCGTTTTTGTTTTCTCCCATTATTTCTCTCGCTGTACCTATCTTTCTTTCGGGAGAATCCTTACACGGATTAGGGTGAGGTTCTTCACGAAATAAGACTACAAAGATAAATATCTATTATATATAGCACAATGGTGTTTTTTGAGCAGAACCGTCGATTTATGTCTTGGATATTCGTAGCCTTCAGATTGTCTTGCTATATCTTCTCATCAAACGGTGGAGATGTCGCCACATATTTAATTTCGGTTTCTCTCACATATAATAACTCCTACCAAATTAACTGCACGGCCATAATCGACATTTACGTGAGGATTAGATATTAGTGGGATGAAAATCAAAACTACCTCCCAATTATGGGAGGAAGAGAAATTAGTGGAGAAAATCGACTAATTAGATAACTTCTTAAAATAACTGCCCAAAACTCTTTCTCTAAAATCTCTCCTTCATTTTTTGGTCGTTTTTTTTGCACTCTTTAAAATCAGTTTTGTAACTCCTCATTTCTCTCACTAATATAATTCCTCATCTTTTTAATGCCTACATTCTCTCACTAATGATTCATACTAACAATATGTATTCTTTAATCACTCTATATTCTTAAATATGTGGTTTGAATTTTCTTATTCTTATATATTTTGTTTTTTTTTCTCTGCAGATCTATTCCGTTTTCATTGTGACTTCTTTGCATTTTCTATTTCTAGGTTGTTTGATTTAATTGCTAGAGTAACAACTTGGATCCTCCATGGTCAAGACTCAAGAGGCGATTCTTATAAGAGTGAATGCCCTGTTTTTATTTAATTAAGGAAACCGAGCAATAAAGAAGAAGAATCCAATAGGTAATTTTTTCTTTTCAAATGTCTCACCACTTTAACCATTTTAAAAGTAAATATTTCTGATTAAGAACTGTTGAAAACTGTAGTGGTTTTCTAGATTTTGATTTTTCAATTCTTGATATGTATCTAACTAAAATATATACGGGTCTTCCTAGAGACAGACAATTAAGAGTCTTTTTTTTCTAATAATTACACAATTCTTTATTTCTCCGATGTATATATTTTGCATGATTAAGTATGTCTTTTCTACCCTTAGTTTCCATGACTGACTATTTTCAACTAAGCTATCTGTGTGAGTTTAAGTCTTCTTTCCTTATCAGGTTGTTCTCTCCTTCCTCTTTCTTGAGTGGGTCAAAGTTTGAAGAAATCCAACATGATTTGTAGTTCTTAAATTTACGTCTTCTCTATTGCTCCCTCCATGGAAATAAATTATCTCTTTCTCTCTGCTTTCTTCTTCTAATTCGGTAAAGTTCATTTTTCTTCAATGTTCACGCTATTAAAGTTTATGTTATTAATTAATTTTAATTTGTTTTTACAGGTATTGTAATTTCAAAGAACGAAACATGAACACCAATTAACTTTAGATTTATCTTCTTATTGTTTTTCTTATACAGTTTTATGTAATTTTTTAGTTCAATACTTTGAATTAATCACTTCCCACATATTGTCTTTTTTGAATGTCTACTTCTATGTAAAGCTTAAATCAATGTCTCTCTCCAATTAAGTGCCAACAGCTTGGATTAACACCTTATTGTGTAAATTATTTTTGTTTGTTTAAATTGATTTCTTCAAAATTTCATGATCTGTGAATTGATTCTCTATATATAAAGTTATATGTTTTCGTCGTCTTTGAAAAATGAACAGAATGACTCTGGCTCATTTTTTTTTTGGTTTGTTTCAAAAGTGTATCAATCTCTTTTATTCATGTACTCTTTTTCCTTGAGAAATTATCTATAAAGTTATTTGTTGTGTGTTTACTACCCATCTTCTATACGTTTTGATAAGAAATTTGTCAGCTAATTACTTAAACTAGGTGTCCACCGCGTCCTACGGACGCGGTAGATCCCTTTTGGCTAACGCCTTACGAGACATGAGAACGTTCGCATCAAACTCGAGGGGGCGTGCATATATCCAGATGTTTATACATCGTGGAACTCAATTCTAGAGCATCTAAAATCAGACCGAGATTTGTGATTCGCATAGAAAATGCGAATTACAAGTCCCAGTATAATATTGGATGGTGTCGAATTGAATTCCACGATGTATAAACATGTGGATATATGCACGCCCCCTCGAGTTTGATGCGAACGTTCTCATGTCTCGTAAGGCGTTAGCCAAAAGGGATCTACCGCGTCCGTAGGACGCGGTGGACACCTAGTATATATATATAACCGAATAGTTTGGTTATGATAAATATTCATAAAAATGTTATAATTTTTATATCTCATTATGGCTGACATCTTATTAGGTATGATAATTTAACAAAAAAGATATAAACCTATCTAAAACTTAAGAAATTGTAGAGTTGTATAAAATCAAATTCTAAAAAAATCACAATTATAATATTAAACTGAATGCCTTAAATAAAAACAAATACTCCAACTAAGGAAAAAATGATCTTAACATCATTCAAATTCAGACACAAAAACTATTAAAAAGTTACAAACTAAAGAAAACCCAACATAAATTTGAGAGAGGGAGAAGAGAACTAGAGAGAAAAGTAATGAGAATAAGAGCATGTCCAATGCAAGACTCAATCTCAAAATCTTAAGTGCCACCTAGGACTTTAGAGTTTTTTTTGTAGAAAAAACCTCTCCACTGCAAAACTCAATTGAGATCTTAAGATGATGGGGAAGCATTAAGTTTTAAGATGTCTCAACTAGAAACTCTATTTTTGAGATTTCTTTTGAGAGTCTTAGGTGTCCTAGTCATCAAATTTAATTTTTTGACTAATAAAAAAATCTTTCTTTCTCAACCACCTTTTCCTATTAAATGTATGTGTGACATGTGTCTCTATTAAAATTTTTAGAGTGTTGCATTGGAGAACGACTTGAATTAAAGACACTCAAGTTAGCCACATGAGAAAGATAATCTCAATTGAGACTCAACACATAAACCAACTAAAGATTTTTTTGAGTTTTGCATTGGAGATGCTCCAAGTTGGGTTGAGGATAAGGGTGGGATTTTGACCCGGTACTCGCCCACGTTCGTCCGTATCCGAGGGGTCCGTGGGCGCGCAGTGACCGTGTCGGTCAAAACCTGCCCGGCCGATAGATGTTTAGTGGACGGACGCGGACAAGGGGGCCTAACCGATGTACATGCAATCCGAGTCATGCCGTTTAGGTTTTCCGTACTTGTCGTAATCCCCGCCCATAATAAATATGAACCATTAAATTTTTGGAGTAAGATGGTAGTGTACTAGTGTTAGATTAGATTAAGTTATGACATATCACCTTCGAAATCAGAAGAAGTGATCCAACCCTTTTCTTTACTCTTCTCTTCGACTCTCTTCCACTCATTTCTCTTTTGGTTCTCAATGACAAAACTCTAGATGTTAATCATAGTCGATTCTTCTCTTTCTTTTGATTTTTCTCTGAGACACTTCATCTAATTGTCGATCTTTCATCTCGGTGTTCTTAATTTTGTTGTTTTTGTTCATTAAGTTAATGAACTTGGTGACTTTTATTTTTTGACAAATTAAGATGTATATCCGGTGCCTGTCCGACCAGTGTCCGGCATGTCCGCTTAAAAGAACGGACACGGAGAGACATTTTTACAAAGAAAATCTGAAATATCCGTTCGTTTTGTCTGAACGGACAAATTTTAGTTGCGTTTGTTCCGCTCGGACCGCAAAGGTAGTTGTCCCTGGACTACCCCATCCATCCTTATTTGTGGATGAAGAAAAAAAGATTGGTTTATAAAGGGGAAATAAGAGTTACACAGGAAGGAGTTGGGGAAAGAAGAATCAAAATAATAACAAACTTACAAGATTTAAATTATTTCACGATACAAATCCACAAACCTACCAAACTCCCTAGTTCTACCAAACTCCCAAGTTCGAAACCCGGATAGGATCAAATATATTTTAGCATTTCAAACATATATATAGATACATCAAAATGTTACATTTCTTTTATATCAAGATTAGATAAACTAAAAATTCCAAATATACAAAAGCTTTATGTAGATCTGCTACACAAAAATCCAATTCTAAAACATGGATACACCTAAATTATTTCCCGAATAGCCCCCTACTTTATGACCGGTTTCCTGCCTAGTCCTTTACTTTATCAAAAATATCCAGATGACCTCCTTTTTTAGATTGCGTTATCACACCGTTACCTAGTCATCATTTCTCTCTCTTCCATCTCGTTACCTCTCTCTGCCACCTCACCTTATCGCCACCTCATCATCTTCACCAGCGAAGGTCGTCGGGCGACCAATTTTCCGGTCGGCGACCTTCATTAAAATAAATTTTTTTTTTAGAGAGAGAGAGGAGAGATCAGAATTTGAGATATTATCTAAAGAACCAAACCGATGAGTCAATGGAGAAGAATCAGTGAGAATGTCAACAAATTTTAAGTCAAATCAAGAGAAAATCCTCTACCCGTTGTGCCCAATTAACTAAAAATGAAGATATGAATATGAAATTCAAGAATCTGATTAGTAAAAGATGAAATTGAAACATACCCATGTGGATAAACACTCCCACGTACAGGCAAAAGAAGAGAAGATCCAATTTTCTTTAGATCAAGTGGTTTTTTCCTCCTCCTTAGTTCTTGATTTGCAGCTGCTGAACAACAAGATAATGTTGTAATAGAAAGAATCAAACCCAGAAAAAACACCAACCCAGACACCATTTTCATTGACTTGTATGAGAGAGAGGTAATGAGATGGAAGAGAGAGAAATGATGACTAAGTAACGGTGTTATAACGGAATCTAAAAAAGGGAACCATCTGGGTATTTTTAATAAAGTATGGGGCTAGGCAGGAAACCGGTCACAAAATTGGGGGCTATTAGGGAAATAACCCTAAACATAATTGCAATATTGAATTGAACACCACAAATAAAATCTCATGACATATAATTATTCAGACACAAAAAATAATTGAAAAAAAATAACAAACTACAGGGAACTCAATGCGAGTTTTAGGAGGAGAAAGATAAGATAATTAAGAGAGTAAATTATATAGGGGAAATAGTTACATGAGAGAAAAAAATATGGGAATAGGTCCGGTTGTGGATGTACTAAAGTGATAGGTGAGATTGGTTTACACACCCGAAATACTTACATGAGAGGAACTTGGAGAGAAATTTTCACAGGTAATAATAATGTATAGATATCGAGTATTAACCATAAATGATACCATTATTTCCTTAATGGCCCCCTACTTTGTGACCAGCTTCCTGCCTGGCCCCTACTTTACGAGAAATATCCATATGGCCCCCTTCCGTTATAACACCGTTACTCTTTCTCCTCCATCATATTTTCTCTCTCTGCCAAGTCACGCGACATCATCTGTTACGCCACCTCATCACCTTCTCTGGTAGGGGTCGCCGGCCGGCCAAATTTCCGGCCGGCGACCTTCAAACTAGAAAAAAAGAAAATTAGTTTGAAGGTCGCCGGCAGGAAATTTGGTCGGTCGGCGACCCCTGCCGGAGAGGTGATGAGGTGGCGTAACAGATGATGTGGCGTGCTTTGGCAGAGAGAGAAAACATGATGGAAGAGAAAGAGTAACGGTGTTATAACGGAAGGGGGCCATATGGATATTTCTCGTAAAGTTG
>BEHA01000780.1:74565-88083 GCA_002897215.1 Eschscholzia californica subsp. californica
GCTTTTTTTGGTTCGGGAGAGAGACGTCAAGATAGCAGTGCTGATTTCACAATTTTTGTAGGGGATTTGCCTTCTGATGTTACCGATTATACTTTACAAGAAACTTTTAAGAGTCACTATACTTCTGTTAAGGGTGCAACAGTTGTTATTGATAGGACAACTAGACAATCGAAAGAATATGATAATTCTGACTATAAGTTCACTGAAGCAAATCGGCAACCACTAAACTTAGAAAGACAACTTGAATTCATCGATATTCAAGAAGAACATGTTAAAGATGAACAAAAGAAATATAAGTCAGAAGACGAAGAACACAGGAAGAAAGTTGAATCAAGGAATGTTCTTTTGAATTATACTTATAACATGAGGAATACAATTAAGGATGAGAAGATTGGTTTTAAACTTGGAGCAGATAATAAGAAGGAATTTGAAGCTACCATTGAAGAAGCAATTCAGTGGTTGGATTATAATCAGTTAATGGAAGCCGATGAATTTGATAATACGATGACAGAGATTTATTTAGAAAACGATATTTGGCGAGGGCTTATTACAAACTATGTTGGTGAAATCCTTAGTGAATACAAAAGCGACCCTAAGCTTCCATACATAGATTTGTCAACTTTGGTTCGTCGACAGTATGATGTATTCACTCGGAGCTTTCATAAGTTGACATATTATGATAGAATTTTATTCTATAAACTTCATGAAGATGAACGTGGGAAGGAAGATTTAGAGTGTCATAACAACACTCCACGTTTCAACCTCGATGACTTAATTGAAGTTGGTTACGTTTCTACTTTGGTTCTTGACGAATTTTTTTGGAAATTAGCTACAATTACTCTTGCTTTTGATTTGCTCGTATTACATATCACTTTCTTGCAAATTATTAAGTGGTTACGTCTACCGTGGGAAGATGGCGAGATGATTGTTCTTGATTCCCTAACGTTAATATTGCAAGAATCAGTGACATATGCGATTGGGATTAAAGTTGGCGATTTCTGGCAAATTGGTATCCTTCAGATTCAATGCAAAATTCGTTCAAAGTGGGAATTACGGATCGCCATGCCAGAATTCAACGTATACGGGTGGATCATATTGTTTTCTTCATCAAAACGGTTCGGGACGAACCATCTGGGGAAAGGGGAGCTGATGCAGGCGCATAACGCGTGGGCCCACGTTCACGCGTGCCCACGACCCGGTCGGCTACATTAGTGGTCATAGTTAGTTTAGGATTAGGAAATTATCTTATTTTGGTATTTCTATTATTTAGAAGTTTCTATGTTTTAAGTATCTTTAATATTTAGGAATCCTAGTTTGAGTCTATCTAGGAAAGTCTATTATCCTATAAAAGGAGGTCTAGTCTATTTTGATATTTACATTGAAGAGAAAAACCATTGAAGTTAATACAGTTTTAGTTTATTTACACTTTTCTTTACCGTTCTTCGTTTATTTTCTTGTTCTTATTTTAATTCCGCTGCGTCTACATCATACATACTTTTATAAAATTGTTAAAATATATTATAGAATCCCTTATCTATAGTTCTTTCCGGTAAGTAAAATAAGACGCTCTGTGTATACACATAAAAAATATATATTTGAAGAGTAACACTTAAAATTTCCGAATTTAGGCCGAAAGTCTATTTTACGACAGTTTAATACATTAAGAATTACCCTTATGCCTTACGGCATGTGGGGATTCAAGAGATTTTACGTGACTCCACAAGCCGGGGGTATTATCGTCTGGAACTAGTTTCGGACTTTCGATCAATTATGATTTTTTTGTCTAAAACTTCGATTAGTTCAAAGTATTTAGACTAACCGCCTATTTTAGCCGAGCTAAGACTAATAGCCTCCTTTTTAACCAAAAAAAATAAGACTAATAGCCTCCTAAAACAGTTTGGATTTTAAATCCATTTTTTCTTAAAAATAACTTTTACACCACCATTGTTTTAAGCACAAGATAAAGTACAATATGTGAGTGAAAAGAAAAAGAGAAACAATTTCAGATATCTGTCATAGAAAATAGCAATTCTTATATTTAAAGTTTCTTTTATTTAATCTATATTAATTTATTTATTTTCTATATTTTTTAAAATATTTGAATCCGTAAACCATCACTACACCAAAGACTTTGTTTCTGCAAGTTATATATGAGTAATATAGATGAGAGATAAATCCAAATTCTAGAGAGAGAGAGAAAGAAAATGGTGGAAAATCAATCTCCCCAAGGTTCAAGAGTGGAAAGAAATACAAATGAAACATCACCAAGAAATGGGTTGAGGAAAAAGAAGAATAATATTTACCCACAAAGTGATGAATCAGAATCAGAACTAGATTATCAAATTGATTGTTCAAGACAAGATTGTAGATCATGTACAGCCACAGTAGTTGGAGATGTTGTTGCAATGTGTTGTTGTCCTTGTGCTCTTGTTAACTTTCTCTCTCTAACTTTAGTAAGAGTACCATTCATAATGGGTAGGAGAGGTTTGAGAATGGTGAAGAAGAAATGTCTAGTATTGGAAAAGAAAAAGATTAAAAGAAAAGAAAGTGATCAAGGGGTAATTAAGAGGGTTCAAAAGTGTAATAGAGGAAGGGTAATTACTCCATTAGAGGGGAATATAGAAATCCAAAATGGGATTATAAGTGATGGTGGTGAGGATTTTTGTGCTAGACTTGAAGCTGAAAGGGTATGGTTGGAATTTTATCAAGCTGGTCATTTGGGGTTTGGTAGAGTTTCTTTCACAGGAATTACTGAGGGCAATTGAGGAAATATAATTTGTCGTCCATCTTAGTTGGAGAAAATGACAGAGAGACCGAAAATCGCTATGAATGTGGTGAAAATGGTCATGGATTGTCAGGATTGTCGCCCATCTTAGAAGGAGAAAATCCATCTTGGAGAGAAGAAGTTGACGCTCTTCAGTTTCTTATTGATCGTCTGTATATATGTTTGGCTTGACTTTCTATTTTTCTGTCATTCTTTTTTATAATTTTTCGATCAATTAAGAATTTGTCGTATTTAACGGGTATAAAGACGGAACCACCCGCTTATGATGGTGATAGAGGTTTAATTTCAACTTATTATTTTCATGAACAATATTATTTGAATCTTGTTCGATTTCGTGGAAAGATATACATGTTGTCAACCAAGGAAAGTTACTTGAGGATTTTATCTTATCCTTCAACTTTTATATCTTAATGTTTGTAATGGTTTGTTATTCTTTTTCTCAAGTGTAATTGAGATAAGAGCATTTTACAACCAAACCAAGGGCAATATTGGCTTGTTTGTCATTCTTTTATGTTGTTGAAGTTTTTTTTTTTTTCCTTTGTTGAATCCTGTTGATTGAAGTTGATAATGGAAAATGAATAACGGTTTCCTCTAATTAATGTCACCCCATCATTTGGTAAGTATATTTTTATGTTCAATAGACTAACGGCGTGAAGTTAGATTGATGTGTGAAGTGAGAGTGATGTCTGTTGAGGAGGAGAAGAAAAAATAAAACAAAAATTTTGTTGTTGAAGTCGTCAGTCAAAAAGTGTCGACCGGCGATTTTCTACCAGAAAAGAAGGTTGAGGTGGAGATACGAAAAGATGAGTTGGAGGAGAGATGGGATAAAGAGGAAGAGAGAATGAGAGATGATGTGGAATTACTGTTTTAACATTTTTTTTTATGAGTAATATATATTTTGGTCCTTCGAGGTATTTCTGAAAAATCTAAAAAGAATTTGGTCTATGCAGACCAAATCGAACTGTCAGACACTTAAAGGGACCGTATAGTCACAAATCGAGGGGGTCAAAACAGAATGAACCTTTAAGATCACTACCACATAGTTTTTTTTTATGAAATTACTACCACATAGTTGATGCCAAAGAGCGACACAATGGATATTGGCAAGTTTTGAAACTTCCCTCACCGTGCTAAGAACATGCCAGCCTCACGATACCTTATTCCTCATGAACCAAAAATGCTAAAATAACATATGTTGATCTTCTTTATGGCCGTCTCTAACGCTACAAATAACTTTTTCGTCAACAAGTTCGTAAATGAAGAGGATTTTGAAGCATATGGAGGATAATAACTTTTTCGTCTACAAGGCCATAAATTAACCCCACAAAATTCAAAGTTCGTCGGTATTCAAATATATTTGGATGAAATTGGCACCTACTCGGCCAGTTTCGCCTTTCAGACCGTAAATCTAAAAAAACGGTCAAAATCAAAAGTATTTATAAAAGGGATATGCATTAGTGTGAGCAAGTGCGTTCAGTGAAGAGCATAGGTTGAATCAGTCAACCACATCTTCATACACTGCCCTGTACCAAAGGCGATCTTGGACCACTACACACGATCGTATGGTGTAAGTTGGTGCACATTGAGGAACGTTCTTGTCTAACCCAATGGAGGGGTATATCGCGAGAGGGGAATGAGACATGTGAGCTGATCGCGACAATTTAGACCATTTGAAAAGAAATGAATTGTTGATCGCGTCAATTTTTGAACTAAAAAGATATATGTCTCCGAAAATGTACACAAAAACATGGGTTCCCTAAAAATTTATTCTCCGAAAATTATTCTTCATGCTCCAAAATTGTGGCATTTTTTTTGTAATTTTTAAACATTTATTTGTTGAATTTAAACTTTACAGAAATTATTGGACGAAAGTCCAATCAAAACTGCTGGACTAAAGTCTAATGAACGGTGAACCTACTTTCTTAAAATCCATCTTTAACTACTTCATTTGTACCAAATTTGAAGGATACAAAATTAGGGCTTCCATGGGATCTGACCTCTAGCCTACCCCTACCTCTACGCTCTACCTCTCTATTGGGAGCTTGGGTCTTTGGGACTATAGTCTCTCCCCTGCTTATTATACACCGTAGCTATGGTCCAAGTCAGGTTTTTAGGGTTTATTTTGGTCACAGTATATTATGTGTCGCTCGCGATTTTACAGATCGAGGGAGTTGGACAAGAGAAGTTAGAGAGATAGAAAGGGAACGGAAGATAGAGAGAGAAAGAGAAAGTTAGAGATGGCGTCGGACAAGAAACTCTCAAACCCTATGAGGGACATCAAAGTTCAAAAGCTCGTCCTCAACATTTCTGTTGGAGAAAGCGGTGATCGACTTACCAGAGCTGCTAAGGTCTCTCTCTCTCTCTCTCCCTCCCTCGTTTGATTTGTTAAACCCTAACTAGTAGATCTTGTGCTAAACTGAATATAAGGGTAATTAGTAAACTTTATAAAACATTCAATCTGGAGAAATAGTATATGGTCCTGAATCATTTGTTGGTTTTGATTACATTTTGATTTTGTTGTATATAATTCATCAATTTCTTCATATATTTCACTTCATCATTACTATCTTATTGTGCATTTTAATGGGGAAAGGAGTAAAGTTGGTAATCGAATTATTTAACAATTGATCTCTGGGTTGTTTAGTTTTTCCTGTTTGCCGAGCTATGTAATTCATCATTTTATGAACCAGATGTTAAATAAAACTTCGTCCTCGATCATTTCGATAGTAAAATATTTTGTTTTTCTTGCTTGCTTTCTTGGGTTTGTGCTCTTGCTTCTAATCGTAGTCGTTAAGTTATTTATGTTTGGTTTTATCAGGTCCTGGAGCAGTTGAGTGGACAAACCCCAGTTTTCTCGAAGGGTAGGTTTTGTTCATAATCCATTTCGTATTCATGGTTGAACTTTTCTAGTTATAGTCTTGAGTTATAGGCATTGATTGGTATTAAATTATTGCAGCTAGGTACACTGTGAGGTCCTTTGGTATCAGACGTAACGAGAAGATTGCTTGCTATGTTACCGTTAGAGGTGAGAAGGCCATGCAACTCCTAGAAAGCGGGTTGAAGGTGAAGGAGTATGAGTTGTTGAGAAGAAACTTTAGTGACACTGGATGTTTTGGATTTGGTATCCAAGAACACATTGATCTTGGAATCAAGTAAGTTCTTTATCCGTTTTTCTAGATTTGAATAAATATTTGTCACTTTAGTTTCTAGTTTTCTATATTGGTGAAGTTTGATGCGTGATTAATTACCTTTACAATCGAATACGAAGTATTGACAAACGTCTAGAATTGAGAGACAGTGAAAAAATGGTAGCTCTGTGGGTAATGCTTATTCCTCTTTTTTTTTTTAATGCTTACTGCTTGACCATTAAGTTAAAGTTGTACTCGATAAGTTTTAATAATAGTAATAGCGACTATCAAAGTTAGTGCGTATGAAGATAAAATCTACTGGGAAAAGTCTGAACTCTAGTCTCTAGGAACCTTGGATGATTTTCCAACTGTAAATGTTGCTTTGCCCATGAACCTTGGCACCTTTGAACGGAATTATTTGGTGACGGCCTGAAACATGCAAGTACAAAGTTGGAGTTCCGAACTACTTTTCAAGTACGAGTAGCTTTTTATTCGCAATGTGAAATGAACAAGTAGCAAACCATCCTGTCGATTTGTTTCAAAATATTATATAATCCATATGTATGATATTATCTCTCATGACATCTTATACCATCAGAGTTACCGACGCAGTAATTGTTTCATAATTCGTATAACCTACCTGTCTTGTGATTATTCATCTTGAGGGCTAGGCTAGTAAATGATTAGCTTTCGTCAAATTTCGCAGGTATGATCCTTCTACTGGTATTTACGGAATGGACTTCTATGTTGTCTTGGAACGACCTGGTTATCGTGTGGGCCGAAGAAGAAGGTGCAAGTCTCGTGTTGGGATTCAGCACAGAGTCACAAAAGAGGATTCCATGAAGTGGTTCCAAGTTAAGTATGAAGGTGTCATCCTCAACAAGTCTCAGAACATCACTGGTTGATAAGTTAGAAACTGAAAGAACTGGACTCTGTTCTTTTGATTCTGGTTTTTTGCTCATTAGATTTTCTTCTCCCTTTAGTATTTGTCAAACCTATGAAACAAGAAAGGAAGTTACCTTCCATGATTCATGTTTTTCCATTTTTCTTCCTGTGGGTCTTCACATGTAACTTGAAGCTAATGAATGGTATTATCAAACTAGAAATTTCAATTTTAAGTTTTAAACGATTCATTTTTTGTTGTCTTTTGACAAGTATGATTGGTAGAATCCCCACAATATACTGATATTGTCCCAGCTTTTGCTACTTAGGTCGAAGCTCAACGAGTACAAGGTTTTGTTCTCTGTAAAACTTCGTACGTCCACCCAGGCTTCTACGCTAAGTATAAGCGACTCCTAACCATTGGTCACCACATCCCAACTTTCCAACAAGAATGGTCTTCGGCTTTGATATCATTAGTAACAACTAAAGTCTAAAGCCACATCACCTAAGTTTTAAGAATGTGCGATGCGAGTTTCTATAGGAACCCCATTTTTATAATTGTCTCCCTAAAGTAAACGTGATAGGAAGGAAATGTGAAATGAGAAATGTGTTCCAACGTGCACAAACGTGTCCTTTAAAATCCTGTCATTATAAGATGTGGAATCCCCAAAACACCCTCAGTATGTATTGAATTAGTTTTGTAATCTTAGATGATTGTTGGGGGTGAGTTTGGTCATTTTCAAAATGGGCGAAGTCAATTGTGTCTTTACCACCAGTCCAGCCCATGTTAGCAAGTTAGCAGTAGCACCGCCTGATCTGCGCCGTATGTGAGCAGAACCTGTTTTGTCTACACACTTTCAAGCCCTGATTTCCCTTTTTAGAGAGAGAGAGAGAGAGAGAAGAAAACCAGAGAGCTTGTGTTTTAGAGAGAGAGAGAGAGAGAGAGAGATGGAAGTAGGAGGAGGATCAGAATCGGTTGAAACTCGGATACTGATAGCAGTGAACGAGTCATCAATAAAAGGATACCCACATGCATCAATCAGCAGCAAAGGAGCATTCGAATGGACTCTTGAGAAAATCGTCAAAACAAACACCACTGGATTCAAACTCCTTTTTCTTCATGTTCAAGTCCCTGATGAAGACGGTACTCTCTCTCTCTCTAAAATCTTCTTTTCTTTTGTTTCCTTTAAAATGATACTCTCTCCATTGACTTGATCAACTCCAAAACTTTAGCTCATTAGGGTTTTTGGGCAAAATCATTTTCAATCATTTTCTAATCAACCCAATTGAAAGAAAATTCAACTCATCTTTAGATATTAGTCCATAGTGTTTTAGTACAAATTGTGTTTGATTGTTAGATAGTTAAGATCAAAGCTACCAGATACTCTACCAGCCCCTTCGTTTCCGATTCCCGTCAATCTTTTTGGGTGGGATCGCAATCCCTTAACCAAATTTGGCATACCCGAATCTCCAAAGTTCATTAACCTAATTTCTTTATCTACGAGCTAAGCCTTTTTGAGTTGTTAAGTTGTTGATTTCTTGTTTAACGAGTGAAAATTTTAAGCTTAATAGAGATAAAATGGTTTAAGAGTAGGTGTGGTATCTTTTCTATATGCATTAAAGAGGGTATTTATTGTCTAGAAAAAAATAGTCCAAAATGTTCTAGGCCATAAAATAACATAACGACGAACCATGTAAATCTCTTTGTGTTCAGTGTGATTGTTTACTGTTCGATTACTTTTCTTGGTTTACTTGATTTCGTCACAGCAAACAAAAAATTGGCCCAGGAAGTTTGACCAATGTATCCATTTCTGCTGAGGTTGTAAACTTGCTTGTAGTAATAGCTATGTTGTGTCATGTGTGCTAATTGAGGTGATATTTTAGTGAACTCCTGCTTCGTTTCTAATTTCATGTTTTCTTGCATACGAGCTATTATATGACTAATTTTATTAAACTTATCAAACGCTAGCTCTTTATTGATTTGTAAAATATCAAGGTTTTCTTTTTAATTACTATAATTGAAATGTTGGAGGAACTGTTCAATATCCTTAATGTATACAGCTCAAGATTCATTATTGTTTGTTGCCTCCGGAAACTTGGGGATAATCAGTTTACTCTAAAACGCCCATATGCTATTTTTACGTTTTTGACTTCATAATGTGGATGAGTAATGAGTAATTGTATTTATGTCTTTGCTAGGGTTTGATGATATGGACAGCATTTATGCATCCCCTGGAGATATCCATGCCGCGAAGAACAGAGACAAGAGAAAAGGGCTTCATTTGCTGGAGTACTTTGTAGAGAGAAGCCACAGCCTTGGGGTAATACCAAATTTCCCTAAATTTCATTATATGCCATAAGCAAGCTAAGAACCCACTATTCTTTGTTACAAGGGAAGCTTTTTGTCAAGCTTTTGATTTTTTTCCTTTGAATGAAAGATAATATACTAAACAAGTGCTAAGAAAACACAAAAAGAGACGATACATAATCTTGAAACAGAGAGAGAGAGAGAAGTACATAACAGGTAAAATGTTCGCCAATTGTTCATCAATGTAGGTAAGGATAATAATTAAGAATTTAGTGGGAATACCCCAACTATAAATCAAAGCCTTGACCGAGATGATGACTCTTTCTGGACTGCATATAACATCTTTAAACAACCGATTATTCCTTTCAAGCCAATCTCCCCACCCGAATGGCTAAGGATGCTCTACTTGTTCCAGAAATCGTTTCATGGCAGCGAACTTCTCATACTTCCATAAACTAAAGAAAGTGTGTAGAGACAGTGGCGTTGGTTGGGGATGATTAGTAACGAGCTAAACTAAGACCGCAACTTTAAAGAAAACTATAAGAAAGACGAATGTGAGAATCGTTTGCTTCAGTATCTCTTTCATTGAATTGAGTTTAGAATTTGGCCAACATGAAGAGAGATATTTTAGTTGGGATCTTACACATCCATACCTTCTTAAAAGGGAAAGAAACTTGTTGCTGAGAAAAAATTGGAGATGTGATTGAAGAACGATTTCACTCTGAAATGACCATCCTTAATAAGATTCTATTTCCTTTTAATTGACCCTAAGGAGAGAATTGGAGGATCTCGAATAATGTCTAGTAAGTTGGGAATCGTTATTAAAGCATCTTCACTTGAGGTTGCAAGCTCTTAGATTTCCTTGACCTAGATGAACACCCGAACTGTTGAATCCTTCTTTTTTCTTTAGATTCTCCGTAGAGTAGGAATTTGAGTTTTAGATGAACCACTTTCGATACATCGGTCCTCCCAGAATCAGATGGAATTTTCATCCGTGACTGCAATACTTCATCAATTTTTCATTTTTAGTATGGGATGCTTGTAGGTCTCTTGTGAAGCATGGATCAAGAGGGGTGATGCCAAGGAAGTGATCTGCCATGAGGTTAAGAGAGTCAAGCCAGATCTACTGGTCGTTGGATGTCGTGGTATTGGCCCGTTCCAGAGGTACACTAAGAACTTGAATTTGTTAATTTACATTCATAGTGTCTACCATGTTAGCGTGTATCTGACATTTTTTGTAATAGAACTTTTCAATGCTTTTTCTTTTTCAAAAAAAAAAAAATATACGCATTTCTGTTCATTAATCATTTTATTGCAGTATGGGTATATCTATGTCTGCGGGGAAATCACAGACTATCTTATAACGGCCTTTAAAATAAAATTGTTTTTCGTAGTTGGAATCATCTGTTTTCTTGGCTACTTCAAAACGCATCCACTCAGGCACTAATTTACATGTGAAGTAAATATACCTCGGACATTCGTTGTTAACATTTTGAACCGTGTTTTTCTAGAATTTCCATCTAAAGTTAATCTATCCCATCTTCCAACACAAACATTGCTTTCTTCCATATATTCTTTGCAGGGTGTTTGTGGGAACTGTGAGTGAATTCATTCAGAAACACGCCGAGTGCCCAGTAATTGTAATAAAGCGCAAGACAGATGAGACACCACAGGACATTGTTGAGGATTAACTGTTTCAGATTGTGCTCAGATTCTTCGTTTAAGTTTGTTTATTGAATGCTGGTATATAACAGTTTTCTATATTCCAAATGAAAGTGAGAGAAAAAGAAAAACAGAATGCTTTTGATGAAAAAGCTGCAGATATTGTTGGATGATAATGTATTATTAATGTATCTATGAATACGCGTATTATATTCTTCAGTAAGCATTTGTAGCTTCTTGAGCAGCTTTTGTTTCTCCTTTAGTTTCACCATATTCTGCAGGTTTTAGCACTCTGCTATTTTCTCCTTTTCCACCTGGTTTCCCTGATGGCATCCTCGGCTGAAACCCGTATTCGATATCACCTCCTATTTCATCGGTCAAGTTATGGTCTCTCCTTGGTTGTTTTAGATGAGATTCTCTAAATGATGGTTTGGGATGGAATTCTCTCTTGGGTTGTTTTATATGAGTGTCTCTGTTGGCTTGTCTCGAACGAGAGCAACGACGAGCACATAATTGACTGATCAAACAAGCAATAGCTGATAAAACTATTACAACACCCAAAACTGCAAAAACAGGTCCAAAAGAACCTTTAGAATGAGAAGAAGGTTGTCTTCTGACAACTTTTGGGTAAATCACTACAGGCGGAGAGAGCGACTGCATCGACATTCTTGGTACGTTTTTCGTTCCCTTTGTATATAGTTGAAGTAGACTGGTAAATGGTCTGATTTTTTCGTTTGCTTCATATATATGCATATAGTCTTGTTCTTTGAGTAGGCACAAAGGCAACTTTGCAGTTAAACCATAGGGAGAGGCAACTAGAATACGAAAAGTAGAAGGTGATGATTGATTGATATAATATAGAAGGAAAGTTGAAATTCAAGAAGTTTTGGGGAGACTTCTAAAGTAACCCTAGATTCAAGAGATGGGTACAAAGTTTAGATTGGAAGGAAGGGATGCCTTTTAAATTATAGGTGACAACAAGGATCAACCCCTCTGTGACTTAAATTGGAAGGAGTGTTTGTGTTTTTTCCCTCAACCCCTTCACACCATATCATACTAATTGTGTTGTCATTCTTGCTCATGTGGGATTATCGATTTTTATTTGTTGTATTTTCTCCTGCATTTATGCTATTATCTAATTTATGGTTAGCCTTTAAGTGGTATGTAGCAAGGGGGTTTCCTTCAGCCCACTCCAGCCCTGAGCCGTCTGGACTTAAACTGATTTATTAACTTGGACTAGTGGTGGCCAATGGGCCTTGTTGACCCAAAAATGAATCGGCACAACCTTTTAGGAGGTGGGTCAATGCAGCACCACATGGCTCGTACCATGTTGACCTGTCACTAGTTTGTCGGGGTGTCAAGGCCCGATAGTTTGGATTCCTAGACCCATTAACCCCGCCCTGTTAAGAACGACAACACGGCTCATGAGGGATATCATCATAATCTTGACAATCTTATTTTTTGGAATATTAACACAGGTGAACATATACATATTTGGACTGACTACTGGATACCTAATCATCCACCTCCTATTACTAATGAAAGAGGATGCACGATTGAAATGGTTTCCCAACTAATCACGAATGGTAACTGGAACATTAATTTAATTCAAATGTGCTTTGATAATGACATATGCAGCTCGATCCTTAGCATCAACCTTAATCCTAACAAAGAGGATAATGCAATATGGACTCTGACCAAATCAGGTAATTTCTCTCTTAAATCCATGTACAATTTTCTTAGAAATCAAACTATTTATAATAATGAGGTTCAGATGGACTGGTTCTTTATTTGGAACATGAATACTATCCCTCGGATTAAATTATTTCTTTGGAAATGCTGCACCAACAGTCTACCAGTCAGATCTAAGATAGGTAAATTCATCGGGAATAACTACTCTTGTGTTAACTGCAATGAGGAGGAGACTATTGACCATGCTTTATTACATTGCTCTTTCGCAAAAGCAATATGGTTTCATTTTAATATTAGGACTGACATGATCACTACAACCATGCAATGGATTCAACAATGGAAACTACTAGATGAGAATAATATCAATCTCAATGCTAAAATTTTATGGTTCCTGTGGAAAGCCCGATGCGAGAACTGCTTCAATATGAATAAACAAAACCCTGAACAAATCATAGAAAGGATTTTGAACACCTCTACGACACCCCTCAAAACCGAGCCCAGTATGAGCAGGAAAGGTAAGGATAAAACCAGTACACAAACATGGAGACCTCCATCGACACCTTATATGAAGATTAATGTGGATGCATCTTTTATAAATATGAAAGAACAGGCGGGCATTGGCTTCATCATCCGTGACGCAGAGGCAAACTTCATAAGGGCAGTAGCAGACAAAGTACGTGGACAAAATGCGGAGGAATGCGAAAGCCTAGCAATATTATATAGCCTAAAAGAAGCATTGCAACTCCAAATTCAATATGTGCATATAGAGAGCGACAATCAAGCGATTATTCTGGCACTGAATGGAAAGGGAGGAAACCTGCACTGGCAAACTCAAAGTATCATTCATCAGATAAATGACATTAAAGACAGATTCGCAAGCACGATATTTTCTCATATCTCCCGCAATTGTAATATGTATGCTGATGCTTTAGCTAAATGGGGTCGCACCCATGGCCAAAAGAAAAGTTGGCTTGATGTTTTTTCTTTATGTTTGGACTTTTAGCTTGTTGTAATAGACTCTTTGGTTAATGTTAGTTTATTTCATCAAAAAAAAAAAAAAA